>RQSC01000015.1:748145-763170 GCA_013416795.1 Prasinococcaceae sp. CCMP 1430
GGGGGCTGGATGAGAGAGAAGGTGTGTGTGTGTGGGAGGGAGAGAGAGGAGGAGGAGGCAGGCGCGCCGTCTCCTCCCCGACGGCCTCCCCTCCCTCCGGCCCCGCCCGCCCCGCGCCCCCCCAACGTTCCCCCTCGCGGGCGGAGCTGTCCCCGCGCGCACGTGTCGCGCGCGGCCGCTCTCGTTTTTTTTTTTTTCCTTTTGCTTTTGGGGTGGGGTGAGGTGGGTGCAGGAAGGAGCGTTTCAAGAAACGTTTCAGGTCGGGAGGGGAGGCGCCGCGCGGTATCGCGGCGGCGACAGCTGCTACACGCAGCGCGCGGCGAGGTGCGCGCTCTGCCCCCCTCCCCCCCCCCCTCCTCTGGCAGCCGGCGCACGCACGGTGCCGCACACGAAGCAGCAGCTCCCGGGCCACCAGCGCCCGGGCAATGGCGCGGGCCAGCACGTGCGCGTCGCCCAAAACGCAGCCCAGCACGCGCTTGCGCTCGCGGCCGCGGGCCAGCCCGCGACCGCGCCGGTGCATCCGCACCCGACGCACGACCCGGTGCTCGTCGACGCGCTCGGCCCACAGGCGCCAGCCGAAGTGGAGCCGCTGCTCTGGCTGGACGACTCGCTTGACACGCTGGTGCGTCGGCTCGCACCGAAAGATCCCATCGCCGCGGCGGCGGGCGGCATGCACGCGCCCCCTCATGGCACACCCACTTCGAGGGCGCACAGTGCGCAGGCCGCCGCGCCCTGTGCGCCGGTGGCCAACGGCGACGGCGCAATCGCAACAGCAGTGGATGCGGCAGCAGCGGCGGCGATGGCGGTGGTGTACAACGCCGCGGTCGGAGCGACAACTGCAACAACCACATCGGGATGGCCGGCAGCGGGCGTCGCACCGAGCACGGGCATCGCCGCAGACGGGATCCAGCAGACGGACCAAGTGCCATTTCGCCGCATGAGCGGCCCAGAGATCACCGTGGCGCGCTCCGCGAGCGCCGCCGTCAGGAGCGCCACCCCTCCGGTGCCTTTCGCGCTGACGCCGCAGGAGATCTCACAGCTGTCATCACAGCCCCCGCTCGGGATGCGAGGGAATGGCGGTCCGCGGCGCTCCAGCGAGAATGCCGCTGTCGGTAGCGCCGGGACGAGGCCCCGCAAGTCAAGGCCGCGGCTGCGGCCTGACCTGCCCGGCCACGCGCGATCCGAGAAGGCGCGGCGCGATCGCATCAATGACCTTATCGGCTCGCTGCGAGAGCTCACGAAAGTTGGAAAGGCTGCAGACAAGGGCACTGTGCTCAGCGAGACGCAGAAGTATGTCTTGGAACTCAAGGAGCGCGTGAGCGAGCTCGAGACGCGGCTGGCCGACGTGGGGGCGAACAAGCTGCCGGGCTCGCCGGAAACTCTGACGGACTCGGAAGTGTGCGGTGCGGATGTCGGCGCCGCGCGCGTCATGGAGACCCTCAGAGCGCGCTCGGACGGGGCCGCTTCCTCAGGCCAGCCCGAGGTGATCGTTCAGGAAACGGGCCCAGGCGCCGCCGTCCTGCACGTCGCGTGCGACGATCGGTCCGGGCTGCTGTCGGACCTCGTGACGACGCTCGCGGCGAGCTCAGCGGAAATCAGCGACGCGCGCATCACGACCGACCCCAAGACCGGGAGCATTCGCGACACGTTCGCCATCAGCTTCGCGGAGGGTGTGGACTTGGAGCAGATCCGCGGCCGCCTGGCGGCCACCGTCAACTGTGCTTTCGGGCGGCCTCGTTCAAAGTCCGAACCTCCTCTGAGCATGCCCGAGGCGCGTCCAGAGAAGCGGGCACGGCTCTCCCCGCCGCTGCCGCGGAGTGACGAATAGACCCCAATCTGTAATTCATTCGCATGCGTGGGCGCTCTCTTACAAGCACTCGCTCACGAGGCGTTCGGGGCCGCGCCGCGCCAATGGCGATGCCCATGGCGCCGCGTGTGTCAACCAGCTGGTGAGCTAGCGCTTCTGCGTCTTGCTCTTGCCACCGTCGGGCACGCTGAGCAGGCGCAACGGGTGGCCAGGCATGCAGGCCTTGTCGACCATGTAGTAGCCCTTGCGCTCGATCTGCAGGTGCTCGCCCTTCTGCAGCTGGCGCATGTTCTGATCGCCGTGCGCGAGCGTGACCTTCATGGTGTCCTTGTTGAGCACGTCCTTGAAGTCGTCGTCGGGGTCGAGCTTTGGCTTGGTGATGAGGTAGTCGAAGTCCACCAGCTCGACATCCACGACTTCACTATCGGTTGAGAGCCAGTGGAGCTTGAGCTTGGTGCTCTTGACCGAGCCCTCCAGGTGCAGCTCGCAGGCGATGTGTGTGATGGTGCCATCGGCATCTTTGTCGATCTTGCGAACATAGGCATTGCCCCAGTCCATGAAGGTCACCTCCTGGCCCTCAGTCATGGCTAGCGCGTCCTCCATGTCGATGATGAGGTTGGGGCTCATCAGGGTGGCCTTGAAGCCAGCACCCTCGAACTTCTTGTGCTTGGGCACGGTCTTGACCTCGGCCTGCGGCGCGCCGGCCATGGTGACCTTCACCTTGGTGTCAACCAGCACGCACGCGTGGCGCGGGCACACGGGGTCGATCATGCGCTTGTTGATGGTCCAGAGCTTGTCCCACTCCATCAGGTTGGAGTTCTTGCTCGCACCCTGCAACAGGATGAACTCCTGCAGCGCCTCGACCTTGAGGCCTCGCCGGACCATGCCCTGCACGGTGGGGAAGCGCGGGTCGAACCAGCCCTCCACCTTCTTGTTGTCGACGAACCACTGCAGCTTACGCTTTGACATGAGCGTGTACATCATGTTGAGGCGCGAGAAGTCCCAGATCTCCACGTGACTCACGCCGTGCGCCTTGAGCATCCAGTTGTAAAGCGCGTTGCGATCGTGGTACTCCGACGAGCGAAGCGCGTGCGTGACGCCCTCGATAGCGTCCACGAAGGGGCACGCACAGTCGTACGTGGGGTACACCTTGTACTTCGTGCCCGTGCGGTGGTGCGGCGTGAGGTTGCAGCGCGCCATCACGGGGTCGCGCAGACACTTGTTCTTCTCCTGCATATCGATGCGCGCACGCACGCAGCACTGCTGCCCGCGCTCCGTGCCCGCGAGCATCTCCTTCCAAAGCTCAAGGCACTCCGCGGGCTTGGCCTCCTTGCGCCACTTCGACTCGATACCGTCCATGCGCTCCTTGCTCATCTGCTCAGCGGGGGTGTCGTCTATGTAGAACAAGCCGCTCTTGAGGTGCTCCTCGATCTTCTTCATGATTTTCGGGAAGTGGTCCGACGTGTAGGTGATCTCGTCCGGGATGATGCCGAGCGTCTTCAGATCGTTGGTGATGTTCACCACGAACTCATCCTTCTCCTTGGACGGATTGGTGTCGTCGAAGCGACAGATGAGCTTGCCACCGTACTTGCGCGCGAAGTGCGCGTTGAGCAGCGCGGCCTTGACGTGCCCGATGTGCAGATAGCCGGAGGGCTCGGGTGGGAAACGCGTGCACACCTTGCCGTGCACGGCGTTGGGCAGCTCGATGTCGGCGGGGCCCTCCCCGCCCTTGCCTTGGATTTGCTTGCCGCCCTTTCCGCCCTTGCCGGCGGCCTCCTTGCGGTCCCCCTTGACGAAGACCGGGCGGCCGTGAGCGGCGCGCGTCGCAGCCATCGGGGGGCAGAGCGACACGTACGCCGCCCAGCGCGCGAGGTGGGCGAGTGCCGGCTGGCGCGCGACCGCGCCCCAGCGCGGTGCCGCAGTGAACGCCGCCCACAGCGCGATGTCGGCAATCGACAGCGCGTGGCCGACAGCGAACGTGCGCAGCGCCAGCGCCTCAGAGGCAGCCTTGGCTGCGTCCATGTACGTCGCGCCGCTAACCGATGCCGCGAATTCCAGCCACTGGTCGATCTCAGCCGCCTGCGCGGCCGAGCCGTCGCCGTACAGCGCGATCGCCGCGCCCTCCACCGGCGCGTCGCTGGGGTTGGCCACGGCGGCGCCCCACTCGCGCGCAATGTAGCGCATGATGGTGGCCTCGCCAAATATCTTGGAGCCATCCGCGGCGAGAACCAGGCAGATCTCGTCCGAGTCCTCAACGGGCTTGGGCGTGAGGACGACGCCCGCCGCTGCCGCGGTCGCGAGCACCGCGAGCGGCTTGTCGCCCGACGCGGCCTTCGGGTAGCGAACCGCGCCGGCGGGCGCGGCCGGATCCGCCATCTGCGCGGACGCACGGGGCTCGCCCGTCCGCAGGGGACAGAGGGCGATAGGGAGGGCGCGCGGCGCAGTTGCGCGTGCGCCGCCGGCGCGCGCTGTGGCCCGCCGGCGCGCTGCGGCTGTGCCTGGGACCCACAGCCGCCGCCACGCCCGATTGAAGACATTCGCAAACCCTTTTCGATGGGCGTCAAGCCTCTTATCGCATCGTGATGATACGTACAGTAAAGGCGAGAATCGTGAAACCGGAATTCCTCGCGCTCGCGCCCGCTCGGGTGGCGCCCGCGAGATGGATAACGGCTCAGGTCGGAGCATGTGAGAAACCCTCGAAGCCCGGCTCGGTGCCGGGGCGCGCATGGTGTGCGCCACCCCGCGCACGAGCCGCGCGCCTGGCCCCTCGATCGCGTGGACATGTCCGCCGCCCTCCGCGCCTCCGCGCGCGCCGCGTCGCGCGCTGCGTCGCGTGCCGCGCCGCTCGCCGCGCGCCAGCCGCGCCGCGCCTACTGCTCGGCCAAGGAGGTCATCTCGACCGACAAGGTGCGGAGCGCCCACGAGCGGGCGGCGCGCCGGGCACGATGCTCTCGCTGTAGCAGCTGCCCGCTCCCGTGTGGGCAGACACGCGATCTGACAGCCCATCATCGGCGACCCGCGCGCAATTGCAGTCGCCGGCCGCGCTTGGGCCGTACTCGCAGGCGATCCGCACTGGTGACACGCTCTACTGCAGCGGCATGCTCGGCCTCGTGCCCGAGACGATGAAGTTCGCAGGCGACTCGGTCGAGGAGCAGACCGAGCAGGCGATGAAGAACATCGGTGAAGTGCTCAAAGCGGGCGGCTGCACGTACGCCGACGTTGTCAAGACTACAATCCTTCTGGCTGAGATGGATGACTTTGGGAAAATCAACCCCATCTATGGCGCGGTCTTCCCTGAGGACGCGCCGCCCGCACGCTCGTGCTTCACGGTCAAGGACCTGCCACTGGGCGCGAAGATCGAGATCGAGGTGATCGGTGAGCGCGCGCACGCGCTCGCGCTCGCGCCAGCGCGCCCAAAGTCGCGCCCCCGCGAGGATCCCGCCAAGCAGTGCGCCATGGGAGTGCCACTGACGACGCGCCCTCCGTGCCCCGCCGCCCGCCCACCTGCCGCATGCGCAAAGCCACCGTGCCCAAGTGAGGAGCGCGCATCGTTTGCGCGCTCTCTCAGCACGCGCCAGCGCGCCAATGGCGTGGGTAACGACGCATGGTACACGTGCAGCTCGGCCCGCGGCAGCGGCAGGGTGCACGCGCCCCGCGCAGCGCGCCCAGCGCGGTAACACGATGTCGGTGCGCGCCCGGACGTCTCACACTCTCTTGCAATCATATCGTATAGGTACTTCTACATGCCTCTCGAGCGACGCTCGGCGCGCATGTGCGCGCGTGTGCGTGCCACGTGCGAAAGACCCCCCTCCGCGGCCGCGCAGAGGCAGCGTGCGGCTGGTCTTCCAGTGCTGGTGCGGCTCTTTTGGGGCAGTGCTGCGCGTCGTCGCCATTTGGCAGTTCGCCTCTGGCGAAGCTTACGCCGCCATGGCGGCGGCTGCAGGCACGGCCTCGCCTCCCGCCTTCTCCTCCTCGACCTGCTCGAGCGCGGCGGTCGGGATGAGCGGCATCTTCTCGACGCGGGGCACCATCGCGATGGCCTTCAGGAAGGTCTCGTTGTCGTTGAGTGCCGCGGCGGCGCTGTTGTACCTGCACGCGGCATCCAGCACGACGGGCTTCGAGGCGGCGACCATCGCGGTCACCTGCGGCGAGGTGACGAAGGCCTTCCACGCGGACGAGACGGTCGCGAGCGCCTGCGCCTGCACGTCGAGAGCGACCTCCACGCCCTTGGCGCGCGCGGACGCGATGGCCTCGCGCAGCCCCTCGAGCTGCGGCGAGACCTTGTCAGCGTAGAGCGACTGCACCTCGTCGGCGGCCTTCTCGATGGACACGAGGTACGCCTCCTTGAGGTCGTGCAGGCGCTGCGCGCCAGCGTCGACCGTCGGCTTGACGCGCTCGGTGTACACCGTCTCCGCGCGCGTGAGGTAGGCGTCCATGCGCTCGTCCACCGACGCGATCAGCTCGGGGGTGGCGTACTTCTCCAGGAGGGGGCGCGCGAGCCCGCTCACCGCCCCGGCGGCGAGCGTACCCTTCTCTTCGGCGTACACGACGTACGAGGCGTACGCGTCCGGCACGTACTTGGACTTGAGCGAGGAGTAGCTCTCGGCGATCATCGCCGCCGAGCGCTGCGCGAACGGCGCGACGACCTGCAGTCGCTTCAGCGCGGGCGCGTCGCCCTCCGCGTCGGGCGGGACGGGGTGCGTCTCGGGCGCCGTGTCGACGGCCATGGCTGGCTTCGCTCTCTTCGCTCCCTGGGCTGGCCGCCGTGCGTGCGCGCGCTGTGGCGCGCGGGAAGGGGGGGGGGCACCCTGCTGACAGTCCACGGCAAGAGCTTGATGGCGTTGAAGTCTGCCACGCACACGGCCAGCGTGAAGAGCGATGACGCGTTAGAGACGACCTGGCGCTGGGCGAAGCCCTCCTCGTCTGTAGCGGGCTGACGAGCCACTCGCAGTCTGAGTCGCGTCGGATAGGACACGTCTTTTGCACGCTCCGTACCATNCGCGGCGCCGGCGCGCGCGGACGACGGGCGACCCCAGCTGACGACCCGGCCGGCCGGGGCGTCGCGCGCAAAACGGTGGGTCGGTTGGTCGGGGGGTGCCTGGCATCGAATCGAGACGACTCAAGCAAGTCATCGTGAAAAGAACCCACGGGCGTCGTGGAGCGCTGGAGCTTTTTGAGCTCCTCCTGTCCTCCTCGTCGAAGAGCAGTCTCTTCCATCAACCGTCGTTGCCCTCGTCATAATAGCCATGGTACGGAGAACACAAAATATCTCGCATCGCGCGTGGGGGCGCGTCGCAGCCGGGCCCGGCCGAGCCGGCCGGGCCTGCGGAAGGGGCGTGCGTGTGTGTGTGAGGGAAAGGGACCGAAAAGCAAACCAGATTTTTTGGATTTCCGCGGGTGCAGGCCCACGAAAAGCTCTGGAAAGCGGAAATGGATAACTCTCTGACGGCGGCGACTCAGCGCAGCGGTGCAGCGGAGCGGCGCGCGGGCGGCGGGCGCGCGTCGCCACACGGCGGCCGCGCAAGCTGGAGGGCCGCGGCAGAGCGAGGAGGGGGGGGAGGGGCAGAGGAATGGCGGCGATCGAAGGGGCGCGCGTCGGCGCCCGTCGACCTTCAGGGTTTGCGAGGGGGTCGTGGCTTCGGCGCGCCGCAGCCTCCGCCGCCGCCGCCGCACAAGCAGCAGCAGCAGCAAGGGCAGCGACAGCCGCTGGCGCCGCCCGCCGGCGAGGTCGACGCGGCCTCCCAGCCGCGGCGGAAGAAGGCGCCGAAGATCGTGACGCAGCGCAGGCAGGTGGACGAGATCCTGCGCAAGGCTGCGGCGGAGGGCGGGCGCGCACATCCGGACGTCGACTACAGCAAGGCCTCGCGGGGGCGCGCCGACTTCGTCAAGGTCTCCGACTGGGGCGGCGGCGACGGGGACGAGGACCTCGCCAACCTGAAGGTGGAGAGCTACGCCAACTCGTACAGCGACAACTTCGTCGACGCGCCGCTCTTCGAGGAGCTCACCAAGCGGCTCACGCTGCTCGAGACCAACCACGAGCTGTCGGTGGCGTCCGTACGCGACCTGCCCCCGTTCGAGCGCTGGGCGTTCCGAAGGGAGCACTACGCGCAGTACCTGGCGGACTTGCGCGCTGTGCACACCTCCCTCGAATCGGCGATCGATGCCGCTGCTGGCGCCGCGGCGGCCATGGCCGTGGAAGCCAAGCGGGGCAAAGCGAAGGGCGCCGCCGAGCTCGCCGCCTCGGCGGACGCCCTGCTGTCGCCCCTCATGGAGCCAGAGATGCTGGGCGTGCGGCGAGCGCAGGCCCTCTCTGATGACCTCGAGGCGCTGCTCGGGCCCGAGGGGGACGAGGCCCCTGCCCCGACCACCAACGCCGCGGCGTATGCCAAGCTTGTGTCCAGGTTCGGCGCCAAGGCAGCCGACTGCGAGTCGGACCTCCCGGCACGCGTCGACGCTGCGCGGGCGCTCTTCTCGCACGCCGTTTGCGTGTACCTGGCGCTGCTTGGCACGGGTCAGCGCTTCGGCGCGCGAGCGGTTGAGGCGCTGCCACAGGTGCGAGAGCGGCGCGCGCTCTCGACGTATGCGCGCTATCCCGAGCGCGTGGGCAACCCCTTGGTTGCTCTGAGTGCGGCTGTGGACGCCGCCGGCGCGAGCGGCGCGGTGGACGAAGCGGCGCGAGAGCGCTTGATGGCGGAGTTGCCGTCGGCCATTCAGCGCACCAGCGTGCTGCTCGCGCCGTTGGCTGTGGCCGACAAAGCGACCGAGTGAGGTGTAAAGAATTGCACTTCACCATTACATCGTCCTCTAGCCTCTATTTCCTTCTGTCAGTCGTCGTCCTCCTCCTCGGGGCTCAGGAGCCCCGCCTCCTCGAGCACCGTCTGGAAGGCCTCCTCATCGTCGTACTTGACACTCGGGATGGGGTGCGAGTAGTGCGCGGCAATCTTGTCGACGATCTCCTGCTCGGCGCTTCCGGTGACAAGGTTGAACGCCGCGCCCTTGTTGCCGAAGCGGCCAGAGCGCCCGATGCGGTGCATGTACTGCGGGTCGCACGAACGCCAGCACGCGGGGTCAGCGCGCGCACGAGAGAGCGGCGTGGCGGACGACCGGGCGGGCGCGGGCAGCGCGCGGGCGATGGGCGCGGGCGGCTCGATCGCGCGGGGCAGCAGCGACGCACGGTTTCGTAGGCGGGCGTGGTGCTGTCCCTCTCCGTGGGCGCGTCGTAGTTGACCACCAGCGTGACGGTGCTCTGGTCGAAGCCGCGCGACAGGACGTCCGTGACCACGAGGATCTTGGTCTTGCCCTCTCTGAACTCGTCGATGACGCGGTCGCGATCCTCGTGCTCCATGCCGCCCTGCAGGCTCGTGCACTTGTGCCCGATGTCGTCCAGCGCCTTGTGCAGCGCCGTCGCGCGTTCGCGCGTGCGGCAGAAGACGATCGCCTGCCCGAGCTTGTCGCACCAAGAGAGGATGCGCTCGCGCAGCACGGTGGTCTTGTCCTGCGACGTCGGGCACTGCACCTGGTACTGCTTGATCACGTCGAGCGACAGCTTCTCGCGCGGCAGCACCACCTGGTTGACCGGCGGCGGCACCACCCGCTGGCAGAACTTCATCACGCTCTCCGAGAAGGTGGCCGAGAACAGCAGCACCTGCACGTGGCCATTGACGCGCGCGGTGGCCGTCTGGATGGTCTTGAACAGGCGCATCGAGTCGTCGGCGAAGCCGTCCCTGCTCAGCATCTGGTCGGCCTCGTCGAACACGAGGATCTTGATGCCCGACACGTTCAGCTGCTGGAAGCGGCCCGGCTTCATCCAGTTCTTGAGCGTGCCCGGCGTGCCGATCACCACCTGCGCGTCGATGGCGGGGCCCTTCAGCGGGCGCGCCTCGCCCGTGGTGGTGCATTTCAAGCCGGTGTACTTCCCCATTTTCTCCAGCACGCGTTTGTTCTGCAACACGAGCTCGCGCGTCGGGCAGACGCACAGCGCCTGCGGCTGCGCGACGGACGGGTCGCACCGCGAGAGCATGCCGAGGGTGAAGCAGGTGGTCTTGCCGCTGCCGTTGTGCGCCTGTGCGATGAGGTTGGTGTTGGGCGGCTGGATGATCATGGGCAGCGTCTCGGCCTGGATCTTCGACGGTTTCTCGAACTTCATCTCCGCGTACAGCCCCTTGAGCAGCTCCGCGCTCAGACCGAGCTCATCGAAGCTCTTGGCAGCGGTGTAGATGCCATCCTGCACCTTCACCTCCAGCTTGACTTCTGCTGCCTCGGCCTCGGGGTCGAGCCCCTTCGCGGGGATCCCCACGCCGTCCGCCGCCGAGTCCTGCACGCCGTCCTCGAGCTCGCCCTCCTTGGGCGCGACCGACGCGCCCGCGAGCGTGTCAGCGACGGCGTCGGCGGCAGCTCCCGCCGCCGATCCGGCACCCGCATCGTCGGACCCCTGATCGCCGCCGCTCGCGACTCCTTCGAAGCCCGGCGGCGCCGCCGGCGCCGCCTCCTCGCTGTCCGAGTCGGACGCGGCGAGGTCGAGACGCGGCGCGTCGAACGGCATCGCCGCGCGTTTGCGCCCTCCCCTTCTTGCCCCGCCCTTCCCTCGGCGGCAGCCCCTGTGAGGCCCACGATCCGCGCCGGCCGGGCGCGCGCGGCGGCGACGCCACGGAGGGCTGCGGGCGGGCGGCGGCGGCGGCGGCCGGTCCGTGCTGGTCGAGCGGTGTGGCGCACACACGCGCACGCACCGCGCGTCTCTCGCTGCCGCTGCCCGCCTCCGCACGTGATGGCAAAAAAAAAAAAAAATGTCACGACCCGCGCGGCCGTCCGGATCCGGATCCCATTCAACGCGCGCCCGCGCCCTCGCCGGCCGCGCAAACATCATTTTGAATGAAAACGAGCTGCATGTATACTCTCCCGTGGGGTGTATTCATCTGACGGATTGGGATTCGACTGGCGCGAGTGCGTTCGAATTTTAATTAACCCTACCTCAAATCACCGACCGGGCCAACCGAACCCCAAACCCTACGCCGCGCCCGCCGATCGCGCGCGCGCCGGCGGCTGCGCATTACAAACGCAGTGGAGTCGCAGCAGCGCGGAGCGGAGCGGAGGAAGCTGCCGGTCCTTTTGCCGAGGCCGCTCCTTTTTTTTTTTTTGGACGGATTTGCGCGCGCTTTTTTTTTGTAGCGCCCGCGCGGCCGCGGGGTGCTCCCCCGTCTCGCGCGGGATGAGGCGCCTGGCGCGTTCCCCAAGCGGTCGTGCGCGCGCGGCGCAGCGCACGCGCGCCACTGCGTGCCCTCACCATCCCCACCACCGCAGGCACGCTCGCTGCCTCCTCGCAATGGACGAGGGGGCACGCGGGGCGGCGACGGCGGCCGCCGCGGTCGGCAGCGGGGCGACGCGCTTGCCCCCCGCCACACACACACAGACTTCCCGGGCCGTCCTCCATCCAGCGGTGGAGGCGATCGCACGGTGCCGCTCCTGCGCCGCGTCGCTGCCCGCAGACGGCGCGATGCGAGCTGCTGCTGACCTGTGCGTGCGACACCGCCCGCCCCCTACCCACTCGCGCCGGCCTCACCCCGCCGCGCCTCGGATCCGATCCGATCCGATCCGATCCGATCCATCCGCGCCGGCGATGCAGGAGGTGGCGCGCGGCGGCGGCGGCGGCGGCGGCGCGACGCGGCGCCAGCACAGCCGAGGCGGCTGCCGTGCTGCAGCGCGACAATGCGGCATGCGTCGTGCTCTTTGCCGAGGCGAACGGAGAGGAATCGGAGCTGCGCGTGCAGCAGGCCATCCCGATAGCGTCGCACGCGCTGCTGCTGGCATCGCCGTCGGGACCCACCCCCTTGCAGCTCGACGCCGACGTTGACGGAGTGCACGTGAGCCTCGACGTTGCAAGCACGGCCGGCGCGGCGGCGCTCGAGGGCGGCCTTGCGCTCGCGGCACGCGTAGCCGCCCAAAATGAGCGCAAACCGCTGCGGCGGATGGCCGCGGCCCGGCTCGCCGTGGACGTGCGCTCTCTCGGCAGCGGCGGTGCAGGGCTGGGGAGCGGGTCTACCGTCGGCGCGTGCAGGCGCGCGTCGACGCTTATGGACCTGGCGATAGCGGATGGAAGCCGCTGTGCTGTGGCAGACGCAAGGTTGAGCCTGCTGCTAGGCCCACCCGCCGTGCGCGCGGGTGCGCTGCTTGGCGTGGTCGACACGCTGTCACAAGGCTCGCGAGCCCCGTTCGCCGCGCGGCGGCGCGCAGCAGCGATGCTCGCCGCCGCCGCGCTGTGGCCGCTTCCCGCTGATGCGGCGCTGTGCGGTGGTGATATGGAGGACCGAGCGAGGGTAGCAGTGGGGGCGCTACGGCGCTTCGCCTCGCGCGAGGAGTCGCAGGATGCCGAAGCGGCTCTGAGCGAGTACCTATACGCCGAAGCAGCGCAGCGCAGCGCTGGGCGGATGGCAGCCTCGGCCTCGGCCGCAGTGCGCCTTTCACCACAGCGCCACGCGCTCTCCGATGGGCTCCTGAGCGGTTCAGGAGCGCTGCAGGCGCCTGAAAGCGACATGCGAACGCCCGCTGCGAGCGCACCGGCGCCACGCACGGGCGCCGCTGATGTGCGCATCAGCGGATCCAGCTCTTCAGCGAACTCAGCACCTCAGCGAATCATGCACGCGCTGCCAACAGTGCCCAAGGGGTCGACGCAGTCTGAGCGGGGCTCGCGAACGCCGGAGAGCAAATCACCAGCCCCCGCAGCCGCGGCTGTGCCACCGGGCTCTAGCTCGTCGCCGCCAACGATGTCGCCATCAGCTGCGGTAGCGGCGGCGACCCTCGGCGCGCTCGCCGGCGGCGGAGTAGCTGAGACAATGGCCGCAGTGGGCTCCCCTGCACGTACTCCGTCGCGCGTCGAGTCGGCTGTCAGAGGCGAAAGATCAGCCGGCCAGCGCTACAGTGGTGTGAGTGCGAAGAGGACCTCGCACGCTGCCGACGAAAGCGACAGCAACTTCGCGCAGGCTTTGACAACGGAGACACCACCGCCGCGGCGCCAGGAGGGGGACGAAGGTGAGGGGCCACACGCAGATGAACGCACATCGCTCTCCAAGCAGCCCTGGGAGGCATCGCTGGAGGATGCACAGTCGGGAGCTGGTTCGGCCAGCGGGTCAGTGCAGCGTGAGCCCCGGGCGAGCACGCCGCCACGTGCGCCGTCGCCGAGCCAGGACGTCGACCGAGCTGCCTCTTCCGCAGCTGCCTCCGCGTCGACAATAGAAGCACCTTCCTCGCCCATTGCTCTTTCACCTGCGAAGGAGCTCGCTACAAGACTGCGAGCCGCCGCGCTCGCCGAGAGCTCTAGTCCGCCACAGTGGACCTCACCGAGAGCCGAAGGGGGCACAGATTCGCCCGCCCATGAATCTC
The DNA here is from genome assembly GCA_013416795.1 of Prasinococcaceae sp. CCMP 1430. Lineage (NCBI taxonomy): Eukaryota > Viridiplantae > Prasinodermophyta > Palmophyllophyceae > Prasinococcales > Prasinococcaceae > Prasinococcaceae sp. CCMP 1430. Next base: position 761,326 of record RQSC01000015.1, read on the forward strand.
CTGCGAGGAGCCTCGCTGCAAGGTTGCGGGCCGCCGCCGTCGCCGGGAGCTCCACCCCGCTGTCGCCGACCTCGCCGAGAATTCAACGGGACACCCACTCGCAGGGGCACTCGCAGGCGCAGCATCCCTCATCCCAGAACGCGCTGGCGGACCTCGTGGACGAGCAGCTCGCGCTCTCGCGCCAGCGCTTCGAGGGCGCCGTCGCGATGGCGCGTGAGTACGCGGGCGCCGTTCATACCCTGAGGGCGCTCGCCCCCACCGCCGAGCTCGCCCTGACCATGTCCAAGAGCGTCGACGAGGGGGCGCAGCTACTGCGCGAACAGGAGCAGCAACAGCATCGGCGCCGACAGCATGGGCGCGCGAGGAAGCACCAGCCCGCGCGGCAGCCGGCGCCCGTTCCGCACGTGCGCCTGAGCCTGCAGGACATCATGACGGAGGGTTTGCGCGCGAGCCCGCTGGCAAAGCGTCCAGACGTCGTGGTGGACAGCGCGCCGGATGCCGATCCGAAGCAGCCCGCCGGCGCGCCAGCAACCCGATCGTCCGAGCGCGAGTACACCAGCCCCGTCGCGAGGCAGCTCAAGGAGGCAGCAGATCGGCTGACCGCCATGCGGCTCGGCTACAGTGCCTCGCCGCGCGCGCCGCGAGCGGCCGCATCAGCAGGCTCGCTTGGGGGGGGACAAGAGGCTCTCGCTCCAGCTCTATCTGGGTAGGAGGAGCTCGAAGCCTCGTAATGATCTGAGACGTAACGTTGTGTACAAATGTGTGCGTGGCGCGTATCACTCTCACTCTGGTGGCTTGTAGGACGCCAGTGGCGACTCACCGGGAGTCTCCTCTGGCATGCGCGTGCGCTGCGGCTGGAAGCCGTCGCCCATCAGCGCCTTGGTAGGGTCGCGCAAGAATTGGTTCTCGGCATCCTCAGAGTGGTAGATGCAGCTGACCTCTGGCGAATCGTTGATATCACCCACTGCGCCGAGCGCGCGCGCACACACATGACGGGTGGAGGGCGGGGAGGCGAGTAATAGGTCAGTGGCAGCAACGCCAAACGCAGATGCGTATTGAGAGCGGGGGACTCGGCTTGATCGTGGGCGGCGCTGGCGCATGCTGAGCGCGAGCGACACACCGAAGCCGAACGTCGACTTGGTCTGCTGACACTGCGACACCTCCCTGTTCGTGAGCAGGTCCCTCTTCTCCAGCACGCGCCAATTGCTCGGCCGCATGACGCAGCCGGGCTTGACCTCGGGCTGGCTGATGTACACGTTGAAGGGGTTGAGCGAGAGGAAGACGCGCGTGTCCATCACCATGGCGGAGTATCCGTTCTCCAAGCAAATGTCACGGTTGGGCGCCATTTGATCGACGACTTCGCGCGTCGCGATGTTGTTCGGGTCGATGTTGATGGCCGAGTCGACGCTCACGCCCGCGCCAATGCCGAAGAGGAAGGCTGCCGCGATGGTCGGAAACATCGACTTCGCGCCCGGAGGCGGGGGCGGCCTGCCACCGCTGCCGCCGCCACCCATCCCACCGCCGCCGCCGCCGCCCGGTCCGCCGAACCGCGGGGGTGCTATGCCTCCTCCGTCGTCCCACCGCGACTGCTGCTGTTGCTGCTCCTGCTGCGGGCGCGGCGGCGGCGCTCCGGACCGCGCCGCCGCCACGTCGCCATATCGGCGCGAGGAGCTCTCGAGCTCGCTCTCCCGCGTGGCGAAGTAGCTCTCCCCACCGCTCGAGCCTGCGGCGTCGCCCTCGCCCTCGCCGTAGCCCCAATCACCGCCGCCGCCGCCGCCGCGCCTTCGCCTTCGCCGCGCGTCGCCCTCGCCGTTGCGGCCCCTCGCGCGCGCCCTCGCGCTCGCC
>RQSC01000015.1:763370-775495 GCA_013416795.1 Prasinococcaceae sp. CCMP 1430
CGCGGCTTCCGCGCGCGCGGCGACGTCGGCGCGCGCCGCTGCGTGCCCGCTGTCCGCCGCGCTGCCCACGTGGGACGACGACCGCAGGAAGCGCGAGGGCGACGCGCGGAGGCGCATGGGCGACATTCTGAAGGCGTGCCTCGGCGTGGTGCGCGCGCTGCTCACGCACCGGTGGGCGTGGCCCTTCGCCAAGCCTGTGGACGCCGCCACGCTCGGGCTGGCGGACTACTACAAGGTGATCACGCGGCCGATGGACCTCGGCACGGTGAAGACGCGCCTCGACAAGGCCATCTACACGCACCCCGCGCAGGTGCTGTCAGACATGCGGCTGGTGTTTGAGAACGCGCGCGCGTACAACGCGCCGCGCTCGGACGTGTGGGTGATGGCCGGCACGATGGCGGAGCGGCTGGAGGAGCGCTGGGAGGCGCTCGTGGAGCCCAAGCTCGCCGAGGAGCGCGCGCGCGTGCGCGCGGAGGAGGAGGCGGAGGAGCTCGCGGCGGCGCTGGCGAAGGACAGAGGCGAGGCCGCCGCGGCGGAGCGGCGCTACGCCGCGCTGGCACGCACGCTCACCGCCGTGGACCGCGCGCTGGCGGGCATCCGCTCGGAGGCGCGCTTCGCCGCGGGCGCGCGGCCGAGCAAGGAGGAGCGCGCGGAGCTCAAGGCGGCGCTGCAGGCGCTCGGGCCGGAGTGGGAGGCGGCGGGCGCAGCGTGCCCCCGCGCGGTGCGGCGGGGACCGCACCAGCGGCATTGGCCGCGCGGCATCCTCCCCGCCCGCGGCCGCCGACACGACGGGCGCTCGGACGTTCATCTCGGGGCCGGCGGAGACCAAGGGCGACGAGAGCGACGAGGAGGACTCGTCGCACGAGCGCGTGCCCGCCAAGCGGCCGGTCTCCAACACGGCGGCGGCTGCGGCCGCGGCGCCGCTGCTTGAGGCCGGGGCCGCGTCACAACCGCTGCTGCAGGTGGCGCCCTCGGACCTGCAGCTCCCCCCTGGGGCCGTGTCGGGCGTCCGCGGCGGGGGCGTGATCGTTGGCGCGGCAACGGCGGACGGGGCGGGCCTCGACCCGTCGCTGAGCGGCATGGGCTACCTCAAGCGCATCCTGACAAGCCGCGTGTATGAGGCGGCGGTCGAGACGCCCATGATAGTGATGGAGCAGCTCAGCGACCGCGTGGGCAACAAAGTCCTGCTCAAGCGCGAGGACCTGCAGCCCGTCAAGAGCTTCAAGCTGCGCGGCGCCTACAACCGCATGGCTGAGCTCACGGAGGAGGAGCTCGCGCGCGGCGTCATCTGCTCGTCGGCGGGCAACCACGCGCAGGGCGTTGCGTACAGCGCACAGCAGCTTGGGGCGGACGCCGTCATCGCCATGCCGGTCACCACTCCGCGCATCAAGGTGGATTCCGTCAAGCGCCTCGGCGGCACCGTCGCGCTCGTTGGCGACACGTACGACGCCACGCAGGCGTACGCGATGCAGCGCGCGAGGGACGAGGGGCGCATCTTCATTCCCCCGTTCGACGACCCGGCCGTCATCGCCGGCCAGGGAACCACGGGCATCGAGATCCTGCGCGACGTTGGTAAGCTCCTCGGCCGCGGCGAGGTACCGCACGCGGTCTTCGTGCCGGTGGGTGGAGGTGGACTGATCGCGGGCATCGCGTCGTACATCAAGCGTCTCGCCCCAGAGGTGCGCATCATCGGTGTGGAGCCGGCAGGCGCCAACGCCATGGCGCAGAGCCTGCAGCGCGGCCGGCTGGTGGAGCTTTCGAAGGTGGACCCGTTTGCCGACGGCGTGGCGGTGCGCAAGGTGGGCGCAGAGTGCTTCCGGATCTGCCAGGAGCTGCTCGACGGCGTGGTCCTCGTGGGCAACAACGAGATCTCGGCGGCCATCAAGGACGTCTTCACCGAGACCCGCTCGATCCTCGAGCCCGCGGGCGCTCTCTCTCTGGCGGGCGCCAAGGCCTACCTGGAGTACCACGACATGGAGGGCGAGGCGGTCGTAGCCATTAGCTCGGGCGCCAACATGAATTTCAACCGGCTGCGCCAGGTGAGCGAGATGGCCGACGTGGGCAACCGCCGCGAGGCCGTGCTCGGAACGGTCATCCCGGAGGAGCGCGGCGCCTTCAAGAAGTTCGTGTCGATGCTGGGCGCGCTCAACATCACCGAATTCAAGTACCGCCAGGGCGCCTCGCAAGACGCGCGCGTCTTCTATCGTGTCAATTACTCGGGGGCGGACGTCATTGAGGAGCTTTGCGACCGGATGCGCACGGAGAACATGCCCACGTACGACCTCACCGAGGACCAGATCACCGAGATGCACTTGAGCCAGATGATTGGCTCGTCGGCCACGGTTGCTAATGAGCGGGTGTTCACCTTCAACTTTCCGGAGCGGCCGGGGGCTCTTGCGCTGTTCCTGGACACGTTCTCGCCCAAGTGGAACATCACGACCTTCCACTACCGCGCCTCGGGCGAGGCCGCCGGGCGTGTGATGGTGGGCTTCGAGGTGTGCGACGACACGCGTGAGGAGTTCTTCGCGGCCGTTGACAAGCTGGGCTTCGACTACGAGGAGACCACGGACAATCTGACCTTCAGAATGTTCCTGCAGGCGAGCGGCACGTGGGATAGCGTCGCTTGAGCCCCCCACACCGTGGGCTTGTAATATGCAAACGACATCTTGAGCACTACCTGCAGCCGATGCCACGCGCGCGCGCATGCCGGTGCCGGACAGATGCAACGAGCACGCCATACAAGGAAACTTTAGCTCAGCGCCGCCTGCCACCACTTCGGCTCCCGCCCTGGAGCGCGTCTGCTAGCTTCTCCGCCGCCGATATTTGCTTGACACGCTTGCCGCCCTCGTACTCGCCCTTGAGGTACTTGGTTTGATTCTTCGCGATGAACTCCAGCATCTCTGTGCAGTGGGTGGCCGCGCCCTTCACGAGCTCCTCTGTCACATCCTCGCGCTCGACGGCACCCATGATCGCGGGTAGCTTGACAAACAGTCTCAGCAGGTGCTCGCCGCCGTAGACGTCACACGGAGAGGCGCCACCCTGTCCGCGAAGGCCGTCGTGGGCAGGGAAAGGGTCGCGCGACAAGCCCGCGGCAGATCGGTTCGGCGGGGGTGGGGTGGGGTGGGGTCGGGGGTCAAGGCAAGGGAACAGCGGTCGGAGAGACGAGCGTCAACGACCTGCGCTAAACGCTACGAGGGATAATTCGCTAGCGCGCGCCCTCGAGGAACGCACCTTGGCGCAGTGTTGCGTGTACTGCTTGCGCTCTGGGTCGTACAGCAGCTGCTTTTCGCATGCCAGGTCGAACCAGTCGAGCACACCGTTGGCGACTGACGTCGCGTCGAGTAGGCGCTGCCCCGAGGTTGCGCGCTTAAGTTTCTGCAGGGCAGGTGCGGGTCCATGCCCCAGCGCGCGCGGGCGGCAAGCAGTCAGCGTGAGCTCGCGGGACCAGGGCGCGCAGGCGATGAAGACCCGGTGCCGGCTGGGCACGCACATGCGCGAAGCGCACGCACCTCTGTGTAGTCCTCGACGAGCTGCCTGACAGTCGGCGCGCTCGGCACGACGTGCAAGCGCCCTTCGTGCGTGATGGCCCGCCAGTCGTCCACCAGCCATTGCTTGAGCGCCCCCGGCACGCTGAGCACGAGTTCGGGGCCCTTCGCGCCCTCCTCCTCGAGCTCGATGTCGTCCTTGCGCCGCCTGCCTGGGCGACCCGCCGGCTTGGCGCCTGCGCCGCCCTTCGCGCCGTCGGCCGCGGCGTCAGCCGACTTACGCTTGCCGCCTCCAAAAGTGAGGCGGACGGTCTGAGAGCCGAGGTTGAGCAGCTCTCCCCCCCCCCCCCCCCCCCCCCCCCCCTCCCTCCTTCCCCAGCCCCAACCCACCCCAGCCCGCGCGTGCGCGCCCCTCGTAGGCCGTGTCGCCGCAGACGAGCCGCACGCGCACGCGGACGCGCGCGCCGCGCACGCGCTGTGGCCAGGATGAGGCGAGGGCTGAGGTGCTGGGGTCGCCAGCCGCTAAAGTCGGTCGCGTGCAACCGAAAATGAGGGAGGGCGCAGCACAGACGGGCAGGCGCGGGAAACGGCCCCACCACCCGCCCGCCCGCCGCGCGCACCCGCATCCCTTTCAATCCCCGTGCTCTAATTCGTTTCTGGATTCGGCGCCCATTGCGTCGCGCGCCCCGACGCGACGCGCGCGCCCCAACGCCTATCCGACGGCTGGGTCCCGCCGTTTGCGGCGCAGCGGGCCGACCGCGGGCCGATTCCCGCTGGCTGGCGCGCCCGCGGCCACGCGGCGCGCTTGCTCGCGGTCGAAACGGCCGATCGCGCGCCATGGCGGCGGGTGCCGTGGCAGGCGCCAGCGGCTCGCTCGTCGGCCGGCGCGTGGAGTGCTTCTGGGAGGAACCCAAGGAATGGTTTGCAGGCGTCGTCGAGAGCTTCGATGGCCAGTCTTACACCGTGCGGTACGACGACGGCGAGCACGAATCTGGTATCGTTTTTGATGGCGACCCAACACTGCGTTTCGTTGGCGACGGCGCACACGTGACCAAGGCCGGCGCCGACGCGGCTGACACGGATGACGAAATGGCCGTCGCCGGCGACTCAGAGGTGGAAACCTCCGCGGACGAGGGCGCACAAGCGCCGGCTGCAGGCGAGGACGCGATGGGAAAAGACGGCGAGGCGACCGCCGAGAAAGTACAGGCGGCGAATACGGGCGGTGGGGATGCCATTGGCCGCGGCAACGATGCAGACACGCTGGGCGCCAGCGGCTCGCTCGTCGGCCGGCGCGTGGAGTGCTTTTGGGAGCAGTACGAGGAGTGGTTTGCAGGGGTCGTCGAAAGCTTCCAGGGTGGATCCTACACCGTCCGTTACGACGACGGTGAAAGGGAGAGCGGCATCGTCTTCGATGGCGACCCGACCCTGCGCCTCATCGACGAGACCACCTCGCCATGCGGAGCCACAGTGGCGACAGCTGCAGGCGTTGAAGCCGCGGATTCGGGCGACGAGGCTCTCATTGCCCGCCACGCGAATGGAGAGACCGACGGCGCCGACGATCATGTGCGCGCTCCGCCTGCGTCGCAACCGCGCCAGCGGCAGCAGCAGCAGCAAAAGAAGCAGCAAAAGAAGCCGCTTGAGCCTGGGGAGAAGGGTGAGGAGGAGAGCGAGGTCATCGAGGTTGGCGACAGCGAGAGCGACGATGATGGCTTCTGTATGATACGATCGAGTAGGGATCCGACGGATGGGCCTGCCGACGTCGGCGACAAGGACACGCCATCGTCAAAGCGCCCGAGGCGCACGTGCACATCCCCGGAGGCCCGCCGCGCGCAGGCGGCCGCGCGCGAGGCGACGCAGGCACGCTCCACGCCCTCCCACAGTTCGAAGCGCGTGCTCGAAGCGAGTGCGCCGACTACCACCGGCGGCCCCGCCGCAAAGAAGCAGAAGAAGCCACTCCGGAGCACAGGCGCTTCCTCGGGGGCCACAAAGAAGAGCTCGACGCCCCAGGCGGACGAGAGTGCGGCGCATGCAGAGTGGCGAAAGACAGCCGAGCCACCCATGTGCGAATTCATCGAGAGCGACCTGCCGAGTGCGAGCGACACAGCATACATCAACGATGCGTCGGCCTTCGTGTGGCCCCCGCACGCGCCGCGCGCCGATGACCCCCCTGAGGCGACGGCGCTGCGCCGATGCCTGACCGAGTACAACCGGTTGCGCCTGCAGCGGGTGCTCTCCGAGCGTGCGCGAGCCGAAGCGGCTGTCGGCAAAGGGGGGAAGAAGGTCTCTCAGAGGCCGGACACCAAGGCAATCGAGGACACCAAGAGGTCGGGGCTGTGCACGCGCATCAAGGATGAGGCCGACGCGCTCAAAAAAGGGTGGAGGGCGCTCGCATATGGCGCAGTGGTGGGGGCCGTGCACGGCGTCCGAGTCGGCCAGGTGTTCTGGTCGCGCGCAGAGCTCAGCGTCACGGGCATGCACTTCCCACCGGTGGCAGGCATAGACTGCGCCGAGGTATGTACCGACGCTGGCGACTCGCTCAAGGTGGCGACCTCCATTGTCGTGGGTGGCAACTACGAGGACGATAAGGACGATGACGCCAAGGCTGGCGAGATTGTCTACACGGGCGCCGGGGGGTGTGATTTGCTTGGAAACAAGAAGCAGGTGGCCGACCAGACGCTGGACACGCCCGTGAATCGAGCTCTTGCAAACAACGTTCTCGCAAAGTCGCCCGTGCGCCTCGTCCGCAAGAACAAGCTGGCCGTGTCGTACACCGCGCAACGATTTGTCTACGATGGTTTGTGGGATGTGACGTCCCAGTGGGAGGAGAAGGGCCTGAGTGGCTATAAGGTGCTCAAGTACCGCCTGAAGCGCAGAAATGGCCAGCCCGCCATCGACAACGTGCGAACGCTCGCCGAGGAGAAGAAGCAGGCTGCCGACAAGCGCAAGGAGCGTGCGCGCGTGGCTGAAGTCGAGCGCACGGTGAAGGCCGAAATGCAGCAGGCGCTGAGGAAGGAGCGCGACGACGAGCGCAAGGCTTTGCGCTTGGAGAAGGTCGCCGCGCAGGAGCACGCCAAGGCCCAGCATGCGATTGAGCGGGCGCAGGCCAAGGAGGTGAGGGATGCGGCAAAGGAGGCGGAGCGGAAGGCCCGCGAAGCAGTCCGAGCAGCGCGCGTGCAGATGCGCGGCGAGAAGAAGACGTCGGCGGGCCTTCGGAAGCGCCCTTCGCCGCCGCCATCGCCTGAGAAGCCCCAGGAACCTCCGCTGCAGACGCTGATAGCAATGGAGTCACAAGATGCTGCGACATCACAGTCCGCTGCTACCATCGCGAGCTTCTGTGCCAAGTTCGGCGGCGTGCTGGGCTTGCCTTCGCGCGCGTCGAGTGCCCTCGTACTCATGCGTGTCCCAAAGCTCCGTGCAGAGTTGGCGCACGTGGCTGTGGCCAAGTGCTGCCCTTTGACTGCGTGGTGGGGCGAGGTCGACTTCTCCGAGAACATTGGCGCGAGGTGGGCAGAGGCGGCTGACGTTGCCTGGCCGGAGGTCATGCGCAGGCTGCTGCTGTGCCGCCCGCTGGCGGGAAGGCAGATGGATGCGGCATCTCAGGCCGCATGCGGCATGGGCGACACGTACTGGTGCGCCCGGGCAGCGCGCGTGTCGAGGGTGGCCTCGCACCTCAGCGCCCAAAGCTGGCACGAGCTGGATGCGGGCGATCAGCTGGCTGCAATTGAGGCCATTGTTGACGAGCTGGTCGACACTGCTGAGGTGCGAGAGGCAATCCGCTCGCGGGCGGAGGAGCTGGCAGAGAAAGAGATTGCGTGGCGGAAAGCTGAGCGCGAGTCGCAGCGAATGATCAAGGAGGCGGCAGCTGCAGCGCGCGATGAGATGCTCGAAAAGCTCAGCGCGGAGGCCGACGACGACGCAGAAGCTGAAGCCGCGGAAGCCGTCGCGCAAGCTGGTGCTCAGGGTGCGGACGCCGCCGACGCCCTCGCGCGCCAGCGTGCAGCCAAGGCTGTGTGCGCCGCCAAGGCAAGCAAGGCCGGCGAGATCCGCAAGCACGTGTCTGAGGCCATCGAAGCCATCAAGGCCGAAATGGCCGACGAGAACAAGGAGCGGCGGCAGGAGCAAGTGCGTGAGCGACAGCGGCTCATGGTGCGAGACGCGCCCATCGGCGTCGACCGCGAGGGCTCGCGCTACCGACTGATGGCGGTTCCGAAGCTCGCCGTGGCGATGGAGAGCGAGCACGGAGGGCGGCTGTCAATCGTCGGCAGCGTCGGCAGCGATGCTGTGCAGGCACGCGCGAAGGAGCTCGGCCCCGGTCTGGAGGATCGAGCGCTCTTTGCTGCGCTGCAGGTGATCGAGGAGGACACCGACGACGATGTCCAGGATGAGGATGGTGTCGCGAGCGCAGGCGATGCCGCGGCGCGTTCCGCGTTCGTTTTGCGGGTGGAATGCGAACGGGCAGGCCGTGCGCTGCGGGACGCGCTCGTCGTTGGCGAAGCCGCCGCCACACAGCTGCCGTCCGGTGGCGAGGCCTCTGCCGCGAAGGCGGCGCTGAAGAAGGCCAAAGTTGCCCTGAGTGCCGCGCTTAGGGATGCCCAGCTTGGCGCCCTCCGCGCAGCCGCGCTTAACGTCGAGAGCGCGCTGGTCGCCACCGCGGGTGGGCAGACGCCGGATGCCCAGCACATTGACGAGCACCTTGCGCGCGAGCTGGAAGACCGCGAGATGCGCGCGCTACCCCCGACCAAGTCCGAGGAGGGCGCCGTTGCCCGCGCCAGCGGTACCGAGGCGGAGACACCACCAACGAGCATGCTCGACTCGCAGCTCCAGGACTCGGGCGACCAGACCAACGCGGAGGGCGACGCACACGAGCGGGCGCAGGCTGCCGCTGATGACGCCGCCGAGCGCCACCACCTGGGCCACGCTGACATCTTTGAGATGGCTGTCGTCGAGCCGGGCCACCTACCCAAGGCACCGACCAAAAGCGCGCTGCCGCTGTGGCGCGTTGCCGCTGAGCGCGCCGCATGGCGCTACGACGCGCTCCACGCGACCTCGCCGGCGTGCGTGGGTCTCGAGGCCGCGCGGCTGCTGAGCAGGGCGCGTGCGGTGTTCGTGGATGCGCCCACAGTCAGGCGCAAGCGCGGCACCGCGCGTGGCTAGAGAGGACGAGAGGTGCTGCTGTCGCGCAGTTGTAGATCTACATGTTGTCCGTACCGACAGGGGTAGCGGGCTCTTTTGCCGTGTTGGGCATGGCTATATGTGTGGCGCGCGGGCCGCCCTGCCAGCGACCGCGACTGCGCACGAGCCGGGGTGGAGGCGCGGCGCCTATTACGCCCTGCTGGCCTTCTTCGGCGGCGGGTCGTCGCTGATGGTCGACACTGCTGAGGTGCGAGAGGCAATCCGCTCGCGGGCGGAGGAGCTGGCAGAGAAAGAGATTGCGTGGCGGAAAGCTGAGCGCGAGTCGCAGCGAATGATCAAGGAGGCGGCAGCTGCAGCGCGCGATGAGATGCTCGAAAAGCTCAGCGCGGAGGCCGACGACGACGCAGAAGCTGAAGCCGCGGAAGCCGTCGCGCAAGCTGGTGCTCAGGGTGCGGACGCCGCCGACGCCCTCGCGCGCCAGCGTGCAGCCAAGGCTGTGTGCGCCGCCAAGGCAAGCAAGGCCGGCGAGATCCGCAAGCACGTGTCTGAGGCCATCGAAGCCATCAAGGCCGAAATGGCCGACGAGAACAAGGAGCGGCGGCAGGAGCAAGTGCGTGAGCGACAGCGGCTCATGGTGCGAGACGCGCCCATCGGCGTCGACCGCGAGGGCTCGCGCTACCGACTGATGGCGGTTCCGAAGCTCGCCGTGGCGATGGAGAGCGAGCACGGAGGGCGGCTGTCAATCGTCGGCAGCGTCGGCAGCGATGCTGTGCAGGCACGCGCGAAGGAGCTCGGCCCCGGTCTGGAGGATCGAGCGCTCTTTGCTGCGCTGCAGGTGATCGAGGAGGACACCGACGACGATGTCCAGGATGAGGATGGTGTCGCGAGCGCAGGCGATGCCGCGGCGCGTTCCGCGTTCGTTTTGCGGGTGGAATGCGAACGGGCAGGCCGTGCGCTGCGGGACGCGCTCGTCGTTGGCGAAGCCGCCGCCACACAGCTGCCGTCCGGTGGCGAGGCCTCTGCCGCGAAGGCGGCGCTGAAGAAGGCCAAAGTTGCCCTGAGTGCCGCGCTTAGGGATGCCCAGCTTGGCGCCCTCCGCGCAGCCGCGCTTAACGTCGAGAGCGCGCTGGTCGCCACCGCGGGTGGGCAGACGCCGGATGCCCAGCACATTGACGAGCACCTTGCGCGCGAGCTGGAAGACCGCGAGATGCGCGCGCTACCCCCGACCAAGTCCGAGGAGGGCGCCGTTGCCCGCGCCAGCGGTACCGAGGCGGAGACACCACCAACGAGCATGCTCGACTCGCAGCTCCAGGACTCGGGCGACCAGACCAACGCGGAGGGCGACGCACACGAGCGGGCGCAGGCTGCCGCTGATGACGCCGCCGAGCGCCACCACCTGGGCCACGCTGACATCTTTGAGATGGCTGTCGTCGAGCCGGGCCACCTACCCAAGGCACCGACCAAAAGCGCGCTGCCGCTGTGGCGCGTTGCCGCTGAGCGCGCCGCATGGCGCTACGACGCGCTCCACGCGACCTCGCCGGCGTGCGTGGGTCTCGAGGCCGCGCGGCTGCTGAGCAGGGCGCGTGCGGTGTTCGTGGATGCGCCCACAGTCAGGCGCAAGCGCGGCACCGCGCGTGGCTAGAGAGGACGAGAGGTGCTGCTGTCGCGCAGTTGTAGATCTACATGTTGTCCGTACCGACAGGGGTAGCGGGCTCTTTTGCCGTGTTGGGCATGGCTATATGTGTGGCGCGCGGGCCGCCCTGCCAGCGACCGCGACTGCGCACGAGCCGGGGTGGAGGCGCGGCGCCTATTACGCCCTGCTGGCCTTCTTCGGCGGCGGGTCGTCGCTGAGCTTCGCGATGAGCGCCCACTTGCTCTTGGGCAGCGTCGTCCTCAGGCGGCAGATCCTGCCGTTGCCCACGTCGTTGCCCTCCACGCCGCACACCTTGACCAGGTTCCTCCACTTGTCCTTGAGCTCCTGCGGCGTGCGCGTCTCAAGCATGTGCGGGTTGCCCTCCTTGATGGCCTTCCAACTGTTGGCGCCGTGGTTCTCCACTCCGTCGATGAGCGCGATCAGCTCGGCCTCCTCCATGCGCGGCTTGCGAGCGGACTTCGCGCCGTCGGCGGTGCTCTTGGGCTCCTTCTTCTCCTTCTTCTCCGCGGGCTTCTTCTCCTTGGCGTCGTCGTCGCCCTTCTTCTTCCTCTTGGACTGCTTCTCGTCCTTGCTCTTGATGTTCAGGCTGAGCGTCGGATCCGGCCCCATGCCGTACTGGTCCATCGGCTTGTCGTCCTCCTCGAGCTTGGTCGACTTAGCGCCCTTCCCCCACTTGAGCGTTTGCTGGCGCGGGTGGATCTTGCCCTTGGAGGCCTCCTGGATGCGCTTCTTGAGGGTCGCCACGGTGGCGTCCTTGCGGATCTTGATCTGGAACTTCTTGAGCGACTCATCCTCAATCTTGTCGCACTTGATGGTCACGGTGATGGCCTGGCGCTTGCCCGGGGTGGCGGCCGAGCCCTCTTTCTTGTCCTTCTTGTCCTTCTTCTCCTTGGGCGTGCGCGCCATGCGCACGGGCTTGTTGGCGAGGTGGGGCGGGAGCGGCGGCACGACCTCTGGGTCGTACTTGTAGGCGTGGCAGAGCTTCTTCTTGAGCCACTTGGCGTTGCCCGAGTTGGTCGTCATGTTGAAGATGTGCTGGAAGTGCTGGCGCAGCTCCTTGATGTTGCAGTGCAGCGGGTGCGGGAGCTCGTCGGGCGGGGACGGCACGTTCTCCGGGATGAAGATCTTGACCGGGCGGCCCTGCGGCTTCTTCGGGCCGTCCGAGTCCTTCTTGGGCTTGCGCGGCTTCTTCTCCTTCTTCTCGCCGTCCTTCTTGTCCTTCTTGGCCGCCGCCTTCTTCTCCTTGGGCTCCTTGGGCTTCTTCTCCTTCTTCTCCTTGGGGGGCTTGTCCGCCTTGGGCTTCTTCATCGGGCGCTTGGACGGGTCGCCTTTGACCGCGATGCCGGCAGCCTCGTACGCCTTCTTGAGCTTGTTGCGCATCCACTCGGCGTTCGACGAGGTGGGCGCCTTCTTGAACACGTGCTCGAAGTGCTTCTTCAGGTCGGGCATGCCGGCCTCGAGCAGCGGGACGAAGTCCATCGGCGGCTCCTCGATGGTCTCGGGGGCCTTGATCTTCTCGGGGCGACCGCCCTTGGACACCGGGGTGTTGGGGTCCTTGATCTTCTTGGCCTTCTTCGGCTTGTCCTTCTTGACCTTCTTCTCCGGCTTGGCCGCGGTCGTCGCGGTCGACTTCTGCGGCGAGTCGACCGTCGCGGCGATCTTGGCCTTCTTCACCACCATGGCTGCTGGTGGGGTGCGGCTGGTAGGCTGCGAGCGGCGGCGGGGGCCGTCGGTGTCAGCGACGCTGCATGTGTTGCCGCGAGGAACGACTTTGAGGCGTGAAGGGGGCGTGGGAGGGGGGCGGCTGGCGCGCCCGCCCGCCGCGCGGCCCCGACGCGCGGTACGGCGGTCCG
>RQSC01000141.1:0-27872 GCA_013416795.1 Prasinococcaceae sp. CCMP 1430
CCGTCCGCGCGGCCGCGGATCCGATGGCGGCAGCAGACGCGCGCGCCGCTGCGACCAACTACCTGAACTCGGCGCGCGCCGCGCCGGCGGCAGCCAAGGCCGCCGCGGGCGCCGCGCTGTGCGCGGATGTATCGGACGTGTCGGTGGCGCTCTTCGGCTACTCGCTGCTGGCAGACGCCGTTCGCTACCAGTGGGACGCGCTCGACGCCGCAACGCGCGCGCAGCTGATCGATCTGAGCATCCGCTCGCTGCGGGGGATCGCCGAGGACGCCGCTGCCGCACCGCGCGTGCCGCGCGTCATCCGTTCGAAGGCTGGCGTGCTCGCCGCGGAGATGCACCGCGTGGCGCCCAGCGCGCAGCGGAGCGAGATCCTCGCGGCCGTGTGCGCGCTTGCGGCGCCAGGCTGCGCGCCCGCCGCTGCCGAGGTCGTGTGCTACGTGCTGGCGGCCGTCTCCGACGATGCGACTGTGCACGTGGACGAGCTCGACGGGGAAGAGCGGCGCACGCTGCTGTCGGACGTCACGGGCGCGCTGGGGGACATATTGGCGCTGCTCTACCGCACGCTGGAGAGCAGCTTCGTCGCGGCGATGGGCGCCGCGCAGCAGGGTGGGGGGGCGCAGCAGGCGCTGCAGGCGCATGCCAGCGCGCTCAACGCCGCGCTGGCGGCGGTGGGCGCGTTCGCCAACTGGGCGCCGCTGACGGCGCTGGCGCAGTCGCGCGTGGCGGAGGCGTGCGCGGCCATCATGGGCGTGGAGGAGCTGCGCGGCGGCGCGCTGAGCTGCCTCAAGCTGCTGCTGGAGCGCAAGCGCGGGCGCGAGGCTGACGCGCAGGCGTACGATCACATGGCGGGCGTGGCGCTGCAGGCGCTGTGCAAGGCCGCCGATTCCATCCCGCCACGCGCGTCGCACGCGGACGAGTTCCCGCAGATCGTGTGCAACTCGCTGGCGGCCTCGGCGACCAACCTCGGCAACCTGCCCGCTGAGTGGCAGGAGGGCATGCTGCAGCGCATGCTGCGCTTCCTTGACTCGCCGAGCGTGCACCAATCGTTCGCCGCGGTGGGCTTCTGGGTGACTGTCATGCGGGAGGGCGCGTACGCCGGGCGCTCCGCCGAGCTGCAGTCGACACTGCTTGCCCTGTGCTGCAAGCGTTGCGTCCGCTTCACGCGTGAGACAGGGCCGGAGGACACCTACCCGGAGGAAGAATTCGACAGCGCGGGCGAGTACCACGACTTTTTCTCAAACTACCGCCACAAGCTCGTGGACCTCACGCGCGTCCTCGCCGGAATGAGCCCGTCGCTGGCGGCGCGGGCGTTGCTTGAGCAAATGCGTGCGGTGGCGGAGGTGGGCGCGCGCGCCGAGGCGGCAGTGCTCGCGGGCCAGAGCGCGCGCGCCGCGCTAGCGGAGCTAGAGGCGACCACGGTGTTTGCAGGGGGGATCGCGGGCGTGTACGAGCGCCTGGACGCTGCGCGCATCACGACGCAGGATGTCGAGGCCATCACGCAGGCGGTGCAGGGCGTGGCAGGATGCATGTGGTCATCGAAGCCCGTGATGGACAAGCTCGCGCAGCTGCTGGAGGGCCTCGCTCCTCTATATGGGCTGGTGGTGCCCGCGCTGCCTGCGGTGTTGCAGTGCCTGTTTGGCTCGCTGCAGCGCGTGCCTGCGTCGAGGCTCGGCTCGGCGAGTTGTCTGTACAAGTTGGTACGGCGCTCGCCGCGAGCGTTCATGGCGCACCGAGCGGCGTTGACGCAGGCCACCGACGCCGTGCAGCCGCTGCTCACCTTCCGCGAGTGGGGCTTTTTGGCGACCGCCGCGCTCACCATTGCCTGCCACGAGGGGCAGGATGCCGCGATGGGCACCGTGCGCTGGATCATGACGCCGTTCCAGCGAGACCCGCAGCTGCAGGCATGGATCGCCACATACACGCAGTCCTTCGATGGGTTCATGCGAGGCGCGTTCGCGTGCACGCTCGTGAACGGCGTGTGGGTGCAGAGCTCCGACTCTGTCGAGGTGAACGCTGCGTTGGAACGGCGGCGCGTTGTCTTCCACACATTCGAGGTCGTCCACCGACTGCATCGCTCGCTCAATACGGCGGGGGCAAATGTCGAGAGGGCGAGCCTCAAGCGCGAGGCCGACTGGCTGCTCATGCCGTTGCTGGCTACTGTGCGCCACTTGCACAACGTGTGGATCAATCGCCTGCAGCTGAGCGAGCCGCTGCTTTCGGCGCTCGCCATGAGCGGCCTCGAGGTGGCGGTGATGCTCGGCGGCGGGCGGGGCACCGTGCTTGAGCAGAAAGCGAGCGCCATCGAAGCGGGCGAGTACCACGACATCGATGGCGTGTCCTCCGCCTGCTTGCGCAACTGGATGAACGGCCTGCGCGACAACTCGTATGGCATGCTAGCGCTGTGCTTCGGCTCGCTAACTGCGAGCGAAGCGCTCACCCGCGCGTTCGTTGAGTGTGCCGGCGATGCCGCTGCCCTTCGCGCCATGGAGCACAAGCACGTGCGCATGCTCATCCGGCACGTGCTGCAGCCGCTGGTTCGCTTCGAGTGCGCGGACGGTGCGCGACTCTTACTGACCGCCATCTACCGAGAGCTCTTCCCGCAGATGTACACACGCCTTACCGAGGGCTGGGCGAGCCTCGCCGCGGGCGCGAGCGCGGGTGGCGCGCTGCTGCCTGCACGTGCCGGCGAGCCCGCTGCCAACGCCGCCGAGTCGGACGTGGTGCTGGACCGCATCATGCGCGAATTGAGCCGTGAGTACGCCGGGCTGCTCGGCTCGCTGGTGGCGGCGCCCGCGAGCTTTTATCTGGATGCGCTACTGCAAGAGGGTGGCGCAGCTGCGCAGGCGCTCGTGCTCTTCCCTGCGGCGTGCGTGTGCTTTCCGGATGGCGAGAGCTCCCACCGCATCTGCGGCCTCGCCGCCGAGCTTGTGTCGCGCGCGTGCAAGGACGCTCGCTTGCACGCGCCGGTGGGCACCGACCTGCTGCGGGCGGCGATCAACGCGTTGTTGCTTGAGACCAATGCCAACCACTTTGCCGAGGTCCTCACCATCATCCAGCGCGTGCTCGTGAGCCTTTCGCCGCACGTGCCGGCGGTGCGCCAAACCATGCTCAGCTTCATCTCGGAGCAGGCACTCGCGCAGCTGGAGGCTGACTTCACGCGCAAGGGCGGGGGCTCGGAGAAGACGCGCAATGCGGTCATCAAGCGGTGCCTTCAGATGCAATCGGGCGGTGCGCTCAAGGCGCTGGCGTCGCAGGCCAAGACGGCACCGCTCACCAATCTTCCCACGCCGCACACACGTGCGCCCAAGCCGCACCCGGCGATAGCCGCTGCGCAGGCCGACGCCGACGAGGCCGCCGCGCCAAAGCTCGACTTCAGCTGACGCCCATTCGCTAATATACACTGCGTTCGATGCGGTCGGCGGGCGCTCGCCGCATCCAGCCGCGCTCGCGCGCCTCGAGCAGCGCGCTGCTGCGCGCGCGCGGCGCCCCGCCCCCACCGGGCAGGTGTGTGTCGGCCCCCCGCCGGAGACGAGACGGCCCCCCAGCAATAATTCAGGCGCCCGTGGTTACATGTATGATTATTTTCAGTCATTGATCTAATTTCAATGCAAAAAGACGTGTGTGTCCCCAAACCCTCGCCTGCGAATTGCGGACGGGCGCGCGCGCGCGCGTGGCCAGAGCGCGCGCGCGCACGCGCGGCTGCCTGGGTGGGCGCAGGGCGCGCTCCCCAGTTCTGCTGTCCCATCCCATCCCTTCCACCCATCGCGCCCCGTGACGCAGCCATGACGGTATCGCATGCAAGCGCCCGCTGGGAACGGGGCTGTGGCGGCCGCACGGACGCGCGTGCGGCCGCGACGCGCCGCGGCCGCGGACGCGCGAGCTCTCAAGCAGACGGTGCCAGCGGCCGCGGCGCCGGCGCGGCGCTGGCGCGGCTGCGCACGAGGCAGGGCCTGTCATCGTCGTGGGCGACGGCGAGGCGGCCGCAGCGCCCGCGCTTGACTCGGAGGCGCAGTTACGCGCACTTGAGATGCCTCTGGACCACCGGCTGAAGGGCTGGCTCACAGGAAGCGAGCGCCATGTGGCGGCGGCATGCGGCGTTGACGTAGCCACGCTCGCGTCCGCGCGCGCCGCGCGCCAGCGCAGCTCAGAGCAGTGCGAGGCCGAGATGGCGGCCAGCCCGGACGACGGCGCCGCACGGCATGCGGCTGTGTGCGCGCACGTTGCGCGCGCAATGCATCACCCGCTGCAATGTCGTGGATGCTGGTTGTGGCCGCCAAGCCTCTGCCAGTGCGCGCAAGGCGACGAGGATGCAGGTTGGTGTAGTGAAACGCGAGCGAGTGCGCGTGCCGCGCCCACCACTGCAGCAGCAGGGCGCTGACCGAAGGCCCATACGCGCACCCGCGCGCACCGTGCAGCTAATACGCCCGTACAGGCAGTTCCACGCCCCGGGCCGCGCCTGCCACCTCCACCTGGCGTGGAAGTCATCGTCATGTATCACCACACAGAGTTCGCGAAGACCAGCAACACAGGCGTTGCCTTGGCGGGGTGCGTAGAAGGAGGGCTGCGGCTGCTGAGGGGGTTGCCGGAGGATGACGCAGCACTCGAGGACCTGCTAGAAGACGAAAGTGCATTGGTGGCTGTGCTTTGGCCAAGCCCGCGTCGGGACGGGCGCGATCCATCCGCACCGCCCATCGCACCCGAGGAAGTGGTCAGGTGCGAAGACAGGAGCGAGCCCGCGCCTGCCGAGCGCTCGTGCGCGCGCCGGCGCTCTCTCACCCTCGTGCTGACTCGCGCTGCAGTGTGGACGAATTGCGAGCGCTAGCTGCAGCTGGAAAGCGCCGCTGCGGCCTTGCGGACGGCACGGATGACGCCCAGGACACACCGGCATGCACGCGCATCGTCCTGTTCGTGCCAGATGCGAGCTGGAAGAAGGCTCGGAAACTCACCAATTCGTTGCCTGAAGGAACCTGGCGATGCCGGCTGGAACCCGAGCACATCTTAGCGCTTGGGGATGCCTCGCGCATCGAAGGACTGGAGAATAGGTGCGCGTGTGCGCACGCGTACGCGCCGAGCGCGTGCACTGCTGCGCCCACCTCAGCGTGTTCTCTCGCGCTGACGAAAGCATCGCGGATCACCGATTTGCAATAGCAG
This sequence comes from Prasinococcaceae sp. CCMP 1430, assembly GCA_013416795.1. NCBI lineage: Eukaryota > Viridiplantae > Prasinodermophyta > Palmophyllophyceae > Prasinococcales > Prasinococcaceae > Prasinococcaceae sp. CCMP 1430. Next base: position 5,152 of record RQSC01000141.1, read on the forward strand.
CAGCGGCGGCGAGGAGGAGGGTGCAATCGTCACCTCGATGATAGCCCCGCTGAGGGGCAAGCGGGACGTGGGGGCAACTGGCCGCGTGTGCACCGCGCAAGCTGGAGTAGCAGCCCTCCTGGCGCTCGGGTGGGAGCCCGAGCACGCGTCTGACGCACTCGCCCGCGTGCGCGCACGCGTACGCATATGCCTCGCACTTCGCGGGAAGCGCGGGGCGAAGGAGGCCGTGAAGGCGAACAAGCACTTCCGTCCGCGATGAGGAAGCTGTAAAACACCTTATGTCACAAAATTTACAACACACACATTCGGCTGCGCGCGCCTGCCAGCGGGAGCACAATGCTACTCGAGGCGCATCATCTCCACCCCTACCTCTTCCTCTGCTGCACCTTCCGTTACACGGACCTTGGCGGCGGCACCAGCCATCGAGCACGGAGGCAGAGCACGCGCCGCAAAGGCGAGGGTGGGAAAGGCCACAACAGCAGCAAAGAGGCTCGCAGCTGTCGTCACAAGCACAAAGGAGCCGAAGGTCGAAAAGAATATCACAGTACCTTGCATGAGGAAAAGCTGTGGCACGTGTGCCGCGCCCGCAGCACAACGTGCGCACGTCAGCGGGTGCCGGCACGCACGCAAAGGTCAGCACGAGCGCGCGTCTCCGGGCGCACGCACCGCCGCGCCTCCAGAAGTCACTGCTGCTCCAACCACTGAAGGCCCAACCGTCACAAGTGCTTCGCGCAGGCGCGTGAGCTCGCTCGTCCCCTGCGCCCTCGCGGCGTGGCCAGCGACATGGGAGGTGTAGTCCACAGACAACCCCACCACTGCGGTCATACAGATGCTCTCCATGATGCCGAGAGACCAACCCGCGCACATGGCGAAGACAACGAACAGCGCAACGCACAGGGCGATGCATGCCGTCGCCGCGAGCGTCACGCGTGGCGACCATGTGACACCAAGAAGGACAACGAAGGCCAACACCAGCGACAGCCACACGCTTGTCCATGCCGAGCGCACGAGCGCCGTCTGCGTGTCCGAGTATTGCCACGCGCCCCCAGTTGTCTGAAAGGCGCCCCCAACTCCCGCTGGCGCGCCTGCTAGCACGTAGTCGTCTAGCCACGCTTGTAGCGCCTCTCGCTGAGGCTCAAGCACCTGTGGTGGCCGCCGCCAGTACGTGGTGAGTGCACAGAATATGACCGCAGCCTTGACGTCCCCGGTCTGGGCGTCGAACCAAAGACCGGGATCTCCTTCGCCGTAGTTGCCAAAAGAGTCATGCCACGCTCGCGCGGCGGCAGTGAAGTGCTCTCGCGGCACGGGCAGCGATCGCGGTAGGTACACCTGCCCATCCCTGCTGGCCGTTGCGTTGTGCGCACCACTCGGATCGAGTGCAACCGACACGTTGGGACGCACCGCCAAGAAGGCCTCCATGTCGTCCGCCCAGCACTTGAGGTCTCCCCTGCGCAGCAAGTGCTCGATCGCGCGCGTCGCATTCGAGGGCCGCACGCGTCCGCCAAGCTCCGCGCAGAGGTCTCTAAACCAGAGCTGCACGTCTTCATCCTGGACGTCGAAGGAGTTGTCGAGGACGAGCGTGCCTGGGGAGGCGCTCTCGAGCTGGTTGAGGTCCGAGTTATCGACTGCTTTCACCCCGAACACCAATCGGAGGTCGGCACGCCCGGTATCCGCGTCGAGGAGCTCCTCAGCAGCGAGGTATTCGTACTGGTTCGAGCCCGGCGGCATGAGCGAGACGCTCTCACGTGGACCCTTGAATCCGCTGTACGTCGCCGCGGCAGCGGCCGCGCCGCCGAGCATCAGCGCGAGGGCGGAGCACACGCACCATGCGCGGCGCCGGCTCGCGCATAGAAACGAAAGCCACGGCCCTCCCAGGAACATCCCAACATTGCTGGGGAAGCCAACCGAGCCCTCGCGCGAAACAGGCTCCGATGATCCTCGAGCGCATCTTTCTCCCGGGCGCGCCTCGTTTGAATGACGTCGTGACTTGCTGAGCAGGTCAGCACTCTCCTCTTCGCTCTCACCGCGCTCGGCGTCTGCGTGCTCGGCGTCTGCGTCGCGCCCCCGCTCCGCCGCGTGTGCGCGCGCGTCAAACGCGCCACGCCCCTCGGCAAGCCACATGACGCTCGGAAAGACCAGCGTCACGAGCGCGAGGTTGGTGAGTACACTCACGGCCACCTTGATGCCGAAGAGTCTCACCGCTGGAATGGGGCTCGTCATGTTCCCGAGGAACGCTGCGGCCGTGGTCAGCGATGTCACCGACAAAGCGGATATCGACTCGCGAACGGTAGCCTCCAGGCGCTCCTTGCGGTCTTCGGCGGGCGCCTCGTGCGCGTCCGCGGTCGCGCGCCAGTGCGCGTGCCTGTGGTGGTCCACGAGCACGAATACGTCGTCGGCTGCCACGCCGAGGGTGACAAAGACGCCCACGCCGTCAAGCGCATTCGCCCACTTGAGCCCGAGCACCGCGCGCCACACGAAGAACGCCAAAGGGAAGGAGAGCGCAATGACGAGCACCGCGCCGGCGGTAAGCGCCCACGAGCTCGTGTGGGCGCGCGCGTACACGCCCACGAAGAGCAGCGCGCCCGCGGCCCAGCAGACGTCGGTGAGGAGCTGCGTTCGCACTTCGGCCTCGAAAGCGCCCCACTCGCGCCAGCGCACGGCGAACGTGCCGGCGGGCGTGTGGTCGCTCACTGCAAGCGTTGCCTCGCGCGCGGCGTCACGCACAAACGCTGCTACGTCGGCGCTATCGTCGGCGCGCAGGCGCCACACTAGGCGCTGAGCCACGCCACGCACGGGCTCCGCGGTCTCCCCGCCAGTCCCGCCCTCCCCAAGCCCGAGCTTGCCTGCCGCCGCGCGCGCAACCGCCACGTGGTCGAAAAACGCGCGGGGGGAGGCGGGGACGAGCGCCGCCGCTGCATCGCTGCGCGCCGTCCATCCGGCGAGCACAAGCGCACCGCGCTCAATTTCCTCCATGCGCCCTTCGTCGAACGCCTCCTCAGCGCACCCCGCCGTGTCCGCGTCGGCATCTGCGTCACCCGCCAGTCGTGCGGCTGCGAGTACCTCGCGGGCCGTAGGCGCCGCCTCAAGAAGCGCAGCGCACACAGCCGTACAGCCGCCAGGCAGCCACTCGCCAACGTCAGCAGGAAGCAGCACCGCACACGCCCGGGAGTCCTTTGCGAGCGGCGCCGCGCCGGCCCCCTCGTGTGCCACCTGCGCGCGCGCCTCAGCGCAGGCGTCCACGAGCGCGTCCAGCGCAGCTCCCACTGCAATCTCGGCAACGGAGGCGCTCAGCTCCGCGGCTTGCATGCGCAAAGCCACGGCCACTGCGTGCAGCCGAGGCACCTCCTCACGCAGCAAGCGCGGTAGGGTGAGCAGCGAGAGCGGCGGCGCACACGCCTCCGGCGGCAGTGCGCAGCTGTCCGTCCTGAGATCCACGGCGGTGTGCTGGGTGGCGTTGACGGCAGCGGCGGCAGCAGTGTCGGTGACGCCTAGCGCGCACGCGCGGCCGAACGAAGGCAGCTCGGACACGCGCCGCAGCACGCCGCACGTCGCGCGCGCGGCCTCAGCGCTTAGCGCGCGCCGTAGCGCTGGCGCGGCCGCGTCGACGAGCAGCACATGCAGCGACGAGTCGGCGGCGAGGACTGATGGCGAGCACGGGAGCGGGGGTGGCGCGGGCGGCGGCGGCGGCGGGCACGGTCGGCCGCTCTTGGTGAGCGCGGGCGCACCGTCGCCCGTCGTGGAGGCGAGCGCGCCCGTTGCAAGCGCGAACGCGTGGCGCGCATCCGCCGCTGGCGTCCCGCGCGCCGCGAAGCCATCCAGGGACGCATCAAGCGCCGTCGGCAGCGCCGCGAGCGCCAGCCCGCCGAGCGCCTCCCAGCGCTCCTCCAGCCGCTCCGCCATNCGGCCCTCATCGCCGCCGCGGGCACGCCGGCGGCAGGCGCGCCGGGCGTCGGCGCGCGGCTCGAGTGGCACTCGCAGCTTGTTGACCACTTCGGCGAGCGGTGCGGGCCGGGCGCGACCTTCCGACAGCGCGTCTTCGTCAACGATGAGCACTTTGTCGCGGCCGACGGCGTGGTCTTGTTCTACACGGGCAATGAAGCGGACGTCACGCTGTACGTGAACCACACCGGCCTCATGTGGGAGAACGCGAGGGACCTGAGGGCGCTCCTCGTCTTTGCGGAGCACCGCTACTATGGCGAGAGCCAGGTGGTGTGCGCCGGCAGCGACGCCAACGCCGACCTGCGCTTCCTGACGCACGAGCAGGCGCTCGCTGACTACGTCGCCGTCATAGCGGACGTGCGCGAGCGTTACGGCGCGGAGGAGGTCGCGGTGGTTGCACTCGGCGGCAGCTACGGAGGAATGCTCAGCGCGTGGATGCGCATGCGCTACCCCGCCGTCGTCGACGGCGCGATCGCGGCGTCGGCGCCCATCCTCGCCTTTCCGCACCTCGCGCCCACGTTCGATACAGAGTCGTACTGGCGCGTGGTGACCGCGGCTGCCAGACCTTCGCCCGGCGGTGCCGCGGACGCGTGCGCTGCCAACGTGCGCGCAGCGTGGGCGCCGCTCTTCGCGCACGGCGAGAGCGCGGCCGGGCGCGAAGTGCTGCAGCGTGCCTTCAGGCTGTGCGAGCCGCCAGCCGCGCTCGGCGGTCAAGGCGCAGGCGAGCGCGTGGCGTACTTTGCCATGATGGCCTTCGATACACTGGCCATGGGAAACTTCCCCTTCCCCAGCGACTGTGTGTGCGCACCGCCTGCGCACGGCGCTCGCGGCGCGTATCGCCGCTAGGCCAACCTGCTGCTGCTCGAGCAGTGTGCGCGCGGCGCGGCGCTGGGCGTACGCTGACTCGGACCGCCCGCTTGTCCCCGCGCGCGCAGACCTTACCAACGGCGGGGCGACGCTTCCCGCACACCCCGTCCGCGCCGCATGCGCCCATCTCGCTGACGCAGCGCTCGCGGACGAGGACAGCGAGGAGGCGCTGCTCGAGGCGCTCGGCAAGGCCGCAATGACGCTGTACGACCCCGACGGCTCGGCGGCCTGCGTGAAGCTGCCAACGGACGTCACCTACGACGGCATCTGGGACTACCAGTACTGCACGGAGCTCCTGCCGCAGGAGACGTACTTCGCGCGCGACGGCAACGCCGACATGTTTTGGCCGAGCAAGTACGACGCGGCGGCGCAGCGACGGCATTGCAAGGACAGATACGGCATCGAGCCGGACGAGTACAGGATCGCGCGCTTATATGGCGGTCTCGCCGGCGTGCGCAACTCGACCAATCTCGTGCTCAGCAATGGCGAGCTTGACCCCTGGTCGGCGGGCGGCGTGGTCGCCAACGTGAGCGGCGCGCACGCGAGCGTCATCGCGCTGGCCATGCCCACCGGTGCGCACCACAGCGACCTCTTCTTCGCAAACATCGCCGACGGCGACGACGTGCGGGAGGCACGGCTCGTCGAGCTCATGCACGTGCGGAGGTGGGCGAAGGAGAGGCGCGCGCGCGCGCGCACTGGCGCCGCTGAGGCGCGGGGCGGCGTGGGGTATAGGGCGCGCGTACGCGAGCCGCGGCGCGCGACGGCTGGCGCGCGCGCGCGGCGCATGCGCGCCTGAAGGCAGTCCTTTGCGTGACTACGCTTGCGCATGGCCGTGTGCGTGCGTGTGCTGGTGGGTCCGCACTTCAGATCGTACGCCATCATTTCCTTACAGGGCGTATTCGAAGGCGGCGCTTCAGGGGGGCAAGGTCGAGCGCGCTCATCAGCCGACGCGGCGGAGCACATTGAGCCCCGTCCCGGACGAGCGCGCGACGAGCGTAGTCTCGCTCGCGAAGAGCATCTTCCACGACTTGATGGGCTTCACCCCGCCGCTCTCGCTACCGCTCAGATTGAACGTCAGCGTGGCAGCGTCCGCGTCCCACTTGAAGGTGTCCCCCGGCTTGATTGTGAAGGTGGGGGCATTCCTGCCAATGAATTGGGGCAGCACCTTGGTGACGAGCGAGATGCCCTCTCCCTCGAAGTCAATGAAGATGCGCTCGTCCACCGGCATGTATCCCTCGAGCACCGGAAGCGTCTCAAGGCTGGATGTGTACGCGAGGTACCACGTGCCGTCAACCAGGGAGGCCTCGGGCTTGGTCGCCGAGCCGTCCTCCAGCGCGTCCTCGAGCAGCGCCACGGAGGCGCGCACGGCCTCGGGCGCCACATCCTCGCTTGCCGCACAGCGCTCGAGCGTCGCCTGCGCATCCGCCAGGTCGGCGGGCAGCGTGCGGTCCCGGCCAGGTCTGCTGCTCGTGTACTTGCGCGCCGCGACACCCGCGAAGCCCAGCCATGCCAGTCCTTCGACGGAGCCCAGTAGCACGCCAGGCAGGCCCGCGCCTGTGTATGCAACTGAGGCCACCGACGCAATCACCACGGGCGTTGAAAGCAGCGCGATGCCGTCCTCGTTGGCGTCCCACAGGTCGCCCAGGTCACCCTTCGATAGGGCCAGCATGTTGCGCTCCCATCCGTCCTCCGGAGATGCAGCGTTGGCGGGTCGCAGGAGGTTGGCCAGGACCGCGCTGATGTCGCTCTCCCACCTCTCGTTGTGCTCGACGACGCGGTTGTTGGCGTCAAACACATGGGTGGTGGTGCCAGAGGCGGCCAGCCGCGGGCGCCAAGGCAACTTCAGGACGGAGCTGAAAGTCCACTTGGAGCGCACGCTGCCATCGGCGAGCTCCTGCAGCTCGGCGTCAATGTTGAGCGAGCCTTCCTCGATGAAGTTGCCGAGGTTGGCCACGTTGCGCTTGAAGCGATCCACCCCGCGGTACGAGCTGAAGTCGTCCGAGAAGGTGCAGTCAGGCGCGTACGCGTCCATCGCACCCTCGGCAGTCACAAAGTAGTCGGCCTTGTAGTCCGCCTCGATGGACGCCATTGCCTCGGCGCGTGTGAGGGCCGGTACGAAAGGCACCTCTTCCTCTTCCTCCTCTTCCTCGTCCTCGTCCTCGTCGTCCTCGACATCAGCGGCTTGCGCTACCTTTGCCGAAAGGCTACCGACCGCCTCAGTGGCCGCCCACAGGCCCTTCATGCCCATGCTGGTCGCCTGCTGCTCTTTCTGAACGACTGGAGCTTGGACATCATCGTCCTCCTCCTCTTCCTCCTCCGCTTCCTCGTATACCTCCTTCTGCGGCGCCTCGGGCGCGGCTTTGGGGGCGCCGAAACTGAACGATGGCATCTTGAAACCAGTACTGCCGGGGGCGCTGGCGCGGGACTTCGGCGCCTTGCCCGCCACCGGCACGTCCTCGTCCACTGGCGCGTACGCCACGGTCAGGGGCACGCTCTGGGCCAGCAGCACCGTCGAGCCGGGCTTGACAAACACCTCCTCGCCCGGCGCCACCTCCGTGTTGGAGAAGAGCCCTGCCTTGACGCGCGTGCCATTGGTCGAATCGAGATCAGAGACGACGAGCGAGCGACCGTCCTCCGTCACCTCAATCGAGCAGTGCGTGCCCGACACGATGCCCTCCGCGGTATCACCCACCATCTGGATGTCAGAGCCCGCGGCGGTGCCCACCGTCAGCGCCGCACCCGGAGACAGCGCGATGCATCCACCGTCAATGGCGTCGCTTGTCAGTACCCACTGCTTCTCCGTGCCCGTGGTCGAGCTCACCGCAGGGCTCGGGGGCTGCGCAGCCGCCCTCGGCGCTGCGGTCTTCTGCGGGGCGCGCCGCTCGCCGGCGGTTGTTGCGAATTCGCGCTGCGTTTGCACATACTGCTGACGCTCGCGCTTGAGCGCCTCGCGTTCCGCAGTGGTCATGGTAGGGGCCTCCTTGGCGCCGAACAGCGAGAAGCCCTTGCGCGGCGCGGGCTCCTCGTCCTCCTCCTCCTCCTCATACTCGGGCTCGGCCTTCGGCTTGGCGCCGAACAGCGAGAAGCCCTGGCGCGGCGCGGGCTCCTCGTCCTCCTCCTCCTCCTCATACTCGGGCTCGGCCTTCGGCTTGGCGCCGAACAGCGAGAAGCCCTGGCGCGGCGCGGGCTCCTCGTCCTCCTCCTCCTCCTCATACTCGGGCTCGGCCTTCGGCTTGGCGCCGAACAGCGAGAAGCTCTGGCGCGGCGCGGGCTCCTCGTCCTCCTCCTCGACGGTCGCCCGCGGGCGCAGCCTGAAGGGCGCGTCTTTGCCGCCGCGCGCGCCGGCGGCCGCTGGTGCGTCATCCGCCTTCGCGGGCTGGATAGGGCCGAAGAGGGAGAAGCTCTTGCGCTCGGGGGCCGCCGGCTCGGCGGAACTCTTCGACGCAGCGAAGCTGGCGCGCGCGGGCGCGGGCGCCTTCTGCTTCTCCTTGGTCTCGCTCGCGGTCACGGTAACCTGTGTCGCGAGCACGAGCGACGCGCCGTCGACGAGCTCGTATTCGGCATTAGCATCGAGCTCTCTGCCGCCACCCCAGCCCTTCTTCAGGGCCGTGCCGTTGGTGCTGCCGAGGTCGGTCACGGTGAGCGTACCGTCGCGCATGCACGCGATGCGCACGTGCTGGCCGGAGACGGCGTCCGCCTCGACACCCACCTTGGCGCCCCCACCGGCACGGCCGATGGTCACCGACTGGCCCGGGCGCAGTGCAACGCTCCCATCTCCGCGGAACGCGTCCGAGCGCAGCTCCCACGACGACGCGCCCGTCGGCGCCGCGCGCACGGGCGCCCCGCGCGCGCACCACGCCCCTGTGTGAATATACTGTACTTTGTACAACTGCGATTGGCACGCGCGCCCGCGCTCGCTCGCGGCGCAGCGCGCGCGCGCGCGCCACGCGCCCGCACGTGCGGATAACTTTCCGGATAACTTTCCGGAACGCCAAATGACCGCCCGGCCGCCCGCCGAACGCATTCTTTCTGACCTGTGGACGGGAGCAAAATCCTCGGAACTGCATCGCACAATCCCCGGCCGGCGTTTCCCGCCGCGGGCCGAGGATCGCACAGTGGGGGATTTTGGGGTGATGCACAAACCCTAATTCATAAAACCTAAAAATAAAACCCAAATCCAAAATCGCGGAATCCGCGCGGCCTCCCCGGGTGGAACCTCTGGAGGCGGGCGGGCGGACGGGGGGGGCGGCGGCCGCACGCCGGGCGGGGCGGGGCGAGGCGAGGCGAGGCAGGGCGCCGCTCGCGCTTCTCTGCTCCGCTGCCTTCCCCCGTCCCCTTCGAGTCATCGCGAGGCCTTCGTGGTGTGCATTTTACAGGGGGGCGGCCGCGGCCGCCGCGCGGCCGGCAGCTCAGCCGCCGTCCGAGTCGGAGCTCGAGCCGCTGTCCGAGTCGGAGCTCGAGCCGCTGTCAGAGTCGGAGCTCGAGCCGCTGTCCGAGTCGGAGCTCGAGCCGCTGTCCGAGTCCGAGTCGCTGCTGCTTTCCGAGCCGCCGCCGTCCTCGCCCTCGTCCATGGCAGCGCCCTCCTCATCGGCACGCGCGGCGGCCGCCGCGGCCTCGGCAGCCTTGGCGGCCTCCCTCTCTGCGCGCGCCTTGGCGCGCGCCTCCGCTTTGATCTTGCGCTCCTCCGCCGCCTTCGCCTCCGCCACGCGCTTGGCCTCGGCGGCCACACGCGCCTTCTTGCTCATAGCGAGGCTCACCGCGACCTCGCCACCCTCAACTCCGCGCAGGCCCTCCGGGGCGCTCCCCTCTTGGGCCTCCCTGACGATGCGCGCAGCGAACGCCTGGGACAGGCAGTGCACGAAGGCCACGCGCCCGCCAGCGGCGCCCTCGCGCGGAGGTGGGAGCTTGACCGAGTGCAGCTTCTTGCGGTTGAACGCGTTCCACAGCTCGGCCTCGGTAATGTCATCCGCGAGGCCCGACAGGTGCACGCTGCGGCCCTCCGACGCGGCGGGCGGCGGGCCCGCCTTTGCAGACTTGGCCTTCTGCAAATGCGCGGCAGGCGCGCGGGCGGGCGGGCGGGCCAGGCTCCGTCAGCGCGCGCCGGGGGTTACGCGGGGGCGCGCACGCAGAGGCTCGAGCGCATGCGAGGGGAGCTCATGGCGGCGTTCGCACATGCGCTTACGCGGACGCACCTTCTTCGCTCCCTCGCCGCCCGCGCCATCCGCCCCTTCCTCCCCGTGCACGTCGTTCGCCGCCTGCGCCTCGGTGACGAATTTCAGCTGCGGCCTGCGGCCGGCCACGCCGCTGGCGCGCATGGCCTTGTACGCGCGGGCGGCGTCCTCCTCGCTCTCGTAGCGCGCGAGGCAGAAGCCCTGGTTGGTGCGCGCGCGCGCCTTGCGGCTCGCTTTTCTCCGCCGGTTGCTCGCGCGCATGGTGAACGAGGCGAGGCCCTTGGCGGCGCCCGCGTCCGCCACGGCCTGCAGCGCCGCCTTGCGGTCCAGCGTGTACGGCGGGTTGCTCACGAAGATCCGACACGTCGGGGTGGGCATCGGTCGGCTGACATTGCCGCCCTTCTGCGCGCCTCCTGCCCGCTCGTCGCCGCCGGCGCCCTTGGCCTTGGGGCCGGCCGCCGGCGCCGCGGCGTCACTCCCAGCGCCCGCGCCCATCGCGGCCGCCGGGGCGCGGCACCCGCAGCGCAGGCGGCGCACACGGGCCCCGCCGGCGGTATGTCCGAGCCTCGGAGCAAAGTCAAACGGCACGCGCAAGCGCCGAGGCGCTCCGCGCGGCGTGTGGCGATGGGGTCGCCCGTGCCCGCACCCACACCTCCCCACCCCTCGACTTGGCAGCAGGCAGCGGGCGCGCCGCCGCCGCCGCCGCAATCGGCGGCTGTTAACCCTTTTCGCGCGCTGCGCGCGGGAATTGACCCTAAATAATAAGTTTCGGTTTTAAAGTACAGGATGATGGCACAGAAGTACCATGACGGTACGTACTACCCACTGTGATGTGAGCACATGCAGCGCAGGTGCACGTGCGATGAGCGAGTGATTGTACGAGTGGCAAGAGCAGGGATGGGGCGATGAGCGACTCGCGAGCGGGCATGTCGCGAGGGCCGTCTGGATGCGGCGCCGGCTCCCTCAGTCCGACTCGTAGTGCGAGCGTTGCAGGACCTCCGCGCACGCGTCGAGGGGCGGCAACTCGACCTCCAACGTTTGGGTGGCCACGCCGTCGCCGCAGCGGACGCGTTGCATCGACGCGTGCAGCTCCTCCATAGAAAAGGGTGACTCGGCGCTCGAGTGCACGTCCAGCACCCGCAGGCACACCATCTCGTCCGCCAGCGTGCGCGCGTCCCCCGCGCTTAGCCCGACGGCCTTGACAGCATACTCGCGTTCCAACGCACGCGCGAGCGCCTCGAGGCCCGCGCGCAGCGTGTGCTCCGTCCACACGTGCAGGTGAGCCAAGCGGGGGGCCTCGGCGATTCTCCTCGCGGCTTTTCTCCATTCGTCTTCGCCGGGGTGCGTGACGATGTTGTCCGAACACACTTCTGTCTTGCGAGCCTTGCCCTCTAGCATGCTCTGAAATTTGGAGGCGGCGCACATGCCGAGGATCATCTCGTCGGCGTGACGAAGTCGCAAATCGTCAAGCCGCGCGAGTCGGACCCTCTCATCAGTGTCACCTCCGCCCTGCGTGGGGTAGCCGAACTCCGCCTCCACGTGCGCGACGGATGTCGGCAGGCGTATCCTCTCGAAAACCGAGCAGCCATGGGGCACACCGAAGAGCAGCACGCCGTTGCGCGTGAGCGTGCGCCCCCACGCGCGGATGGCGCCCCACATGTCCGGCATGTGCTCAAGCACGTGAAAGGCCGCCAGTCCGTGGAAGGAATCCTGCGCGATCGTCGACATGCTCGTGGCGTCCGCCACGTGCGTGATGTTTGGGCCGCCGTACACCCCGTCCGGGCAATGCTCGGAGAGCGCAGGGCATGGGTGCGGACAGTGCTTGGCGAGTTCAGCCTCGTCGTCGGTGTAGTCGATGTAGTAGCGCTGCACGCGCCGCCGAACGCCGCCTCTGTCGCTGAGCAGGCCCCGGGGCACATTCAGCGCGAGGCTGCACGGGCCGATTTCGGCGAGTGCGAGCGCCTCCCCGGCATTGCCACCCACGTAGGCCTCGGCGTTGCGGATGTGCCAGCCCACCCATGCGCCGCGATCGACGTAGCAGGGCGAGCGCACGCCCGAGGGGGGGCACTCTTCGCGCGACGACTCGTCGGCGAACTGCGTGCCTGGGAACGCGCGGCCCACGCGTGCCTCCCAGCGCATGCGCACTTTGCCCATCGCGGACTCCTGCGCGCACACGCCGCCACCGTTGCCGCCGTCGTTTGAACGCGCGCGCGCCACCGCGCGGGACGCGTCTCCCAGCACCTGCGACAGCGGACGCGCCTCGACCATCGAGGACTCGCCTGCGCGCGCGCCGCCACCGCCGTTGCTCCCGCCGGCGTTCGAACGCACCGCGTCGGAACGCTCGGGTCGGCGCATCATCGCGGCACGCGTGGCTACTAGAACCAGCGCACCCGCGAGCGCGAGCGCCATCAGCAGCAAGACCCGCAGGTCGCGGGCCCGCGCGCCGGCGGTGGCCCGAGCGCGCGACCACATGGCGCGAGGCGACGAACTCCTTGCGCGCTTTCAGTGACAGGTCGGGCGGACAAGCTCTCCCCCCCTCCCTGACCGCGCCCAGCCGCCGGCGGGGGAGGACAAAATGCACTGGCAGACGCCTGCTGTGCAGTAGGCACAAACCTCCCGACGGGTGACCTGAAAACGCCATGAGCGCGATCCGCCCCGGAAAAAACGCCTGCGTTTTCACCTGCCGTCCGTCGCCGCGTCCTCCCGAAGGTCGAAACGCACGCGTTTCCGACCGAGAAAACTCGTATCAAAGCGCATGCGATCAGGCCGGGGGACGGCTTTGGGTGGATTCGCAAAGATGCTGAGGATTCCATTGAATCCCATTCGTGACATGAAAGTGAGGCGCGCGCGATTTGAAGGGATTCGATCCTTTCGAATCGCGAACGCGCACGTGCCGCCGCCGCCGCGGCGCGGCGCCACCGGTTAGGGTTACGATTTTGAGGTACTGTACGATTGAAACGTAATTAGGGTCCGAAATGCCCCGTGCGCGCGCATGCGCGTGCTGATGGTGCTCTCGTTTTGGTTTTGGGCTGCGCCTGTCTGTGCCGAGTTTGAAAAACGAGCTCCCGTTCAAAAGTCGCCCGGCGCGAGGAGGGGGGGCAGAGGGCGTGCGCCTGTCGGGGGCGGGGCGGGCTGCGTGGGAGGAGGTCAGCCTCGCGAGCGTGCCGGAGCGGCGGCGGGCGGCCCTCCTGCCGCCGCCGCCGCCGCCGGGCGGCGCGATCCCGGGGGAACTGGAACCCTCGCCCACGGGAGAGCTGCTCCCTAAACCCTAATCGTACCCCTAACCCCACCAGATGAGATCAAAACGCAAGCGAACAGGGTGGGGACGCGGGGCGCCTCCGAAGGCCTCCGCGATTGATTGATTTTAGGACCCTATTTTACCTCACCCGAATTCGGATCCGTACCGTAACCTACGGTCCCTGCAGCCTCTCTCTCTCTCTCTCTCTCCTCACCATCATCATCGGCGACGCGCTCCGCGCGCGCGCGCCCGCCGGCCGGCGGTTTCGATTTCGGCGCGCGCGCGCCGCGAATTGGCGGAACACGCGGCGAGCGCGGCGCTCACCTTTTCGCGCGCGCGCGCGCGCACCCGTGGCCGGGGCGGCAGCGGCGGGCGCGCACCAGCGATGGGGACAACGTCGGTGGTGCTGTACACGTCGTCGATGTGCGCGATGATGAAGCAGAAGGCGGACATCAGCAAGACGCGCCAGCTGCTCCAGGCGAAGAAGGTGGACTTCACCGAGCTCGACGTGGCGTCCGACGCGCAAGCGCGCCAGGCGATGGCCAGCGCGAGCGGCCGCAAGACGCTGCCGCAGGTGCACGTCAACGGCAAGGACATCGGCGACTCGGACGCCATCCAGGAGATGGAAGACTTTGGAGAGCTCGACGCCGTGCTCAGGGGCGAGACGCCACAGCCGCCGCCAGTCGCGGCCGACTGAGGCGCCGCGCGCCGAGCGGCTCGCTCACGCGAGAGGGGGCCTCAAGCGCCCCCATCCTCCCCCATTCCTCCCACCCCACACGCACCTCACCCCCGCCGCGCTGGAAAGGGCGCGTGCGGGGGGCTCTAATATAACACGAGTGGGCGCCTTGCCTCTCCCCCAGCTCTCCGGTAGCGTCCGAGCAGACGCGCGCGCCGCCGTGTGGGAGTCGCGTACTTTACATACATGCGAGCGCGTGCGCCTTGTGTCATCGCCCGTGCCTCAAAAGTCGAGAGGCACGCCGATGCCTAGCTCGATGGCGAGGAGCGTGGCGAGCTTGGTGACGTGGAGGTTGTCGGGCGTGAGCGTGTTCGAAACAACGGCGATGCCCACGCCGTCGACGCCGAACGCCGCCGCGCCGCGGCCGATGCGGCCGATGCCGGACTTGTCCTCGCTCGACTCCACGTCGGCGAACGCGAGCACCTGCTGTCCGTCGCAAGACCATCTCGCCGCGCGCAAGCCGTCGCTGGCGGGCGTCTCCGATACGGCCACGCGAGACGCGCCCTCACGCGCCCCCGACAGCTCCGCGTACAGCCTCGCGAGCGCCCGAGCGCTCGACCACACGTTGGCCGACGGCTGGCAGGCCGCGCGCACGCGCGGGCGGTTGAACATGCGCGGCTCGAGCAGCCACTCGCCGCCGTGCATTGCCGCCTCCATGCCCACCCCTAGCTCCGCCGCGCGCGCGCTCAGCGCGGCGAGCGCGGCTTCGCCCACGCCCGCGGCCTCGAGCGCCGTCACGCGCGTAGTCTGCGGCCCGAGTCGAGACTGAATTCTCGCCAAGTTCGTCGACGCGCCCGACTCGTCGGGCGCGCCGAAAAGCAGTTCGCCTTGCAGCTCCTCGCCGAGCGTCGGTCCGAACTCCTCCCGCAGCGACGCGCGCACAGCCTCAGCGGTGGGCGCGAGCTCACCGCACGCGGCGCTGACGATTCCCGCCGCGACGTGCCCCAAGGTGTAGTGGTGCACCGCGCCCTCCGCCAGCGGCCTCTCTTCCCTGCTCTCGCTCGCATCCGCACCTGAGGGCGCGCCGGCGGGGGCGGCGGCCGCCACCGCCGCCGCGCACGCGCCGATGTCGCCCACCCCAACTGCACCGCCCTCTCCGTTGCTGGCCTGCGGCACGAAATGGGCGGGCAGCGCGCCCTCCAACCCCGCGGTGTGCGAGAGAACGTTTGCCATCGTCACGCGCTCTTTTCCGGCGTCCCCGAACGCGGCCCATGTGCTTGCGACGGGCGAGTTCGTGTCCACCCCGGCGCGTGCGAGCGCTCGCCTCGCCCACGCGGCGCACACCGCCTCGCCCACGTTGCTGACGTGGAAGAGCGTCGAGGGCAGGACGTCGCCGCCGTCGACGAAGTCCATCACACCCCCAGACAGATCGAGGATCAACTCTCCCGCACCGCCCTCGCCGTTCGCGTCGAAGACAGCAATCTGTACGCCGAGCCCCTCGTCCTGCGCCAGCAGGTTCTGCATTATGGCAGCAGCCACGCGCTCGGCGCCGAGCGCGCGGTCCGCGACGCTCGCCGACCACGAGCGGCCGGCGTTGGCCGCGAAGAGCGAGCGCGGGCTGGGTGCGCCCTCGTCGATCACGAGCGACAGCCGTTGCTTGCTGGGAGGGCTCAAACAGTCCATCATGTTGGCCGGCGGTGACCGAGGCGGGTTCGGCGAGGTGCGGCGCAGCGCCTCCAGGGCGGAGGGGGCGAAGAGCGTCATCGGAGACACGCGCACACCCAGCGTCGCGCAGCAGCCCTTGAAGGTCAACACCGTCGAGGCGAAGGGCAACAACTCAGTGGGGAAGCTCACGCGCGACTGTTTGGCGTGCGAGCGCCCCTTCTCCTTGCGGAGCGCACGGTCCTGCTTCGCCCAGCGCATGTACTCGCGCTTGAGCTCACGCTGCTGCTCGTAGTGCGCGGTGTCACTCAGCAGCAGGCGCACGCTCTTGAGCATGCGGGGCAAGTCCGACATGCGCCCGGCCTTGTCATCGCCGCCGTCCGCGCGGATGCCTAGCGCGTCGAAGGCAGCCCCGACAGCGGCGGCGTCGTTGGTGGCAGCCGCGTGCACCAGCAGCGCAAAGCCGCGCACTTGGCCCTCTGTGAAGCTCGCCGTGTTTCCGAAGTCAATGAGGTACGGCGTCGCACCCGGGGCATCGTAAGTTGAGGACGAAATCGACGAGTCGTCGCCGCCCGCGGCCTCGGCCGCGGCCTCGGCCTCGGCCTCATTGGGCTTGAGAAGTATGTTCCCGGGATGCAAGTCGGCGTTCCAGATGCCGAGCTCGAAAAATTGGCACGCGAGCGACCGCCCGATAGCCTCGCACGTCGCCTCGCGGTCGACGCCGTACTCGCGCAGCGCCTCCTCGTCGGTGAGCTTGAACGCGTTCGAGATGAATTCCATGATCAGTACCTCGCGGTGCGCCGACACCAGCCGCGGCGCCCTGCAGCCCGTGCTCGCGATGCCCACGCGCACTCGCTCCATGGCGTGCCCCTCCTGCTCGAGGTCAAGCTCCCTCTCGACGGTGCTGCAGATGTACTCGGCGAGCTCGCGCCGGTCGTGGTCCGGCCAGATCCACGCGACCGCGCGGGCGAGCGCTCGCGTGAAGAACATGTCCTGCCGGAAGAGCGGCTCCACCCCGCGCTTGCGCACCTTGACGGCCACTTCGACGCCTCCCACGGTCACGGCGCGGTGGACCTGCGCGATGCTCGCCGACCCCACGGGCGTCGCATCGAACTCATCGAAGGAATCCTCGATGCGCGCGACGCCCAGCGCCTCGCACACGGAGGCTTGGATCTCTTCCGTGGGCCGCGGCGGCACGGCGTCCTGCAGCGCCGCCAGCGGGCGCACGAGAACGGCGGGCATCGTGTCGGGCCTCGCACTCATGCTCTGCCCCATCTTGATCCACATGCCGCCCTGGTCCACGCAGAAGTCGAGCAATCGCTCGCCCCACCACGCGTGCACGCGCTCCCACAGCTTGGCCGCGCGTTCCTCGTCGAGCCGGTCAGCCGCGCGCCGCGCGAGCGCAAAGTCGGGGATGATGCGCGCGTACAGCCCCAGCGTCGCCAGCGCGCGGTCCAGCAACCCGCCGTCGTAGCGGCTGATCGTCGACATGAGCCCGAGGGAGCCCACGCACCCCACCGTCATGCGGAGCCAGTGGGCGATGACGGTCTCGAGCACCGCCGGCAGCGCCGGCCCGGCGATGAGCACCGCGACGCCCGCCAGCAGCCCGCGCGTGCGCCAGGTGAGGAGCGGCGGCGGTGGCGGTGCGGGGATGCGCGCGGCGTCGCGGGAGGCAGCCGCCGCGCGCTCGCCGGCCTCCTCTGCCGCGGCGCGCGCGGCCGCCAGCTCCGTCTCGAGCTCGAGCAGTCGCTCCTCGAAGCGGTCGAGGCTGAGCACCGCGGCGCTCGAATCTGCGGCGCCCTTCGACGGCGCGAGCGCGACGGCGCCCCTCTCGTCGCCCCTCAGCCCCCGGAGGGCCATGAGTGCGCCCATGTCGCCGCGCACGCGAACGTCGCCGCGCCCCGCCGCTCTGCGCAGGCTCATCATCGCGCGCATCGTTGACAGGCCGATGATGGCGCAGATATTGCTAGTGTACACCACAGCTGCGGACTGCGTGATGGAGAAGATGGCTGGGATGCTGTCGAGGGCGAAGACGACATCGCACGCCTCGACCGCCACGAGCGCCACCAGCAGCGGCGTGCCCACCAGCTTGCCCTTCTCGCGCGTGAAGAACGCGTCCTTCTCGAAGCGCGTTGTCACCGGGACGACTCGCTTCAGCAGGCGCACAGCGTGCCCCGCCGTCGCGTTTTCCTCCTCCTCGTCGTCGTCCGACAACACGAGCTTGGCCGCCGCATAGACCAGCAGCACGCCGAAGAGGTCCAACACCCACGAGAACCTCGCGACCAGCGTGCCACCTGCGAAGATGAACGCCGCCCGCATGACCATGGCAGAGCAGATGCCCACGTTGAGTACTCTCCTCTGCAGGCTCGATTTGATGGCAAAGGTCTTGAAGGAGAGCATAATGACGAACAGATTGTCGCAGGAGAGCGTGAGCTCCACCACGTAGCCGCAGAGGAACTCGGCGGCCGGTGCCGCACCGCCCGCCCAGAAGACGTACGCGGCCACCGCAAGCGACACGCAGACGCAGACGGCGCTCCACGCCGCCGCCAGTCGCGCCGCAGCTGCCGCCGTCCCCGCTGCGCCCCCACCGGCGCCCACGCGCGCCCGGCCGACGTACAGCAGGTCGACGGCCACGCAGCAGATCACGAGTGCGTGGAAGGCCAACCAGAAGAGCGCGCCCGGCGCGAACGTGTCCCTGGCGCCGCCCGCGGGGGTCCCGGGTCGCGCCAGGGGCGCCGGGGCCCTGTCGCCAACGCCGTACGCGGACAGCCGGTAGCGCCGGCTTAGGGGCGCGCCGTCACCAAGCGCGTGGTGAGCTTCCACCCCATGCGAGTACACGTCGCCGCCAATGCCCCATGACGCCTGNCCCCCTTCTGCGCGCGGCACCGTGGGAGAGGTGGCGTGCGTACGCGCGCGGCTGCGGTCGCGCGGCGAGGCGAGGCGAGGCGAGGCGCCCGCGCTGACAGCGAGCGCTGCGGACGTCGCGCCGCACGCGCGCGTACGCACGCCACCTCTCCCACGGTGCCGCGCGCAGAAGGGGGGCTTCGGTGCGGCCAAGACCAAGGTCGGCCCCGAGCCGTGCCCGTGCGGCGCGTCGGACGCTCCATACAAGAAGTGCTGCGCGCCGTACCACGAGGGCAAGGCCTTCCCCCCGACCGCCGAGAAACTCATGCGTTCGCGCTACACTGCCTTCGTGAAGAAGAAGATCAAGTACCTGGTGGCCACCACACACCCGCTGCACCCCACGTACAACGGCATGCGCCTGGACAGCGGCGAGGTGCAGAGCACGCTCGCGGAGGACCTCAAGGTGCGTGCGCACATCCGTGTCTGCTCAGCGCGGGTGCGCCAGTGCGCGCGCAAGCGCGCACGCGCGTGCTTGCGAAGGCAGCGCCCTAATTCTCGCGAACGCGCACGCGCGGCATGGCTTTGCGCGCACAGGCCACCGCCGATACGGCCATCTTCCTCGGCCTTGAAATCCTGGAGACCTCGGGCGGCGGTGAGAGCGACGATGAGGGCGAGGTGTACTTTGAGTCCAAGTTCACCATTGGCCGGCAGCGCGGGTTCCGCCAGCGCGGCAAGAAGGACGCGCCGCAGTCCATTCGAGAGCGGTCCAAGTTCATCCGCATGCCGCCTGCCGAGGGCGAGGAAAAGGGCAAGTGGATATACAGGGAGGGCACGCCCGAGGGAGAGGGGTATACCAGATACGACTGAAGCGCAGATACTTCGGGGGCGGCGTGACGCGTTGCGTGCTGATGTCGGTATGTTACGCGGCGAGCGTCAGGTAGTGGTGTAGATTGGTAAAGCGTGACTAATATGCTGGTATGCGACGCCGACGTCGCGAGTGCATGATGTCCAGGTAGAGTAGTAATGAGGGCGCAGATAGGTCTAAAACTAAAAGTCGAGCCCGACATGCTTGGTGTGATGTGCACGCGGTGGCCTGTTGTGCGTGCGTTGCGAATGTCCCACGTGCGCGCGCGCACGTCGATCCCGAGTACGCGTCCCATTCGACGTCCCTCAGTCGGGGTGCTCATTGCGGAGAGTCTATGTGATCAGAGGCTGAAGCGCACACGCTTGCGCGTGGGGCGACTGCCTCGGCGCGTGGCGGGCGCTGTGGCCTGGCGAGAGCGCTTTGCAGCTTCGGTGAAGGCCGTCGGGCGTCTGCTGCTGCTGCTGCGCGTAATGTGGCCGCAGCCGCGCTGGCTCTGCGTGGATGTCACGGCGGAAAGGGCGCGAGCGCTGCGGCGCGATGGAAGCGACGGTGCGTTCCCAGGGCGCGCCTGTTGACGCTGCACTGACGGCGCAGCTGTCGCTGTGACCACTTCGTCGAGGCCTTGCAAGCCCCAAACGTCGCCGTCCGTGTCGCTCGAGCTGTTGTCGGTTGCATCAGCGTCATCGCCGGTGCCAGTTGCGGGCTGAGCATCGGCGTGGCTCTTGTGACGCCGCGAAGGAGAATGGCGTTCGTACGTGCCGGGCCACTCGCATGCAACGCACAGGGCGTCCTCGTCTTTCGCACGCACGCCACCAGCCTCGGCAGGGCTCTCTTTTGCTTTGTCCTCAGCCCTCACCACTTCTGCATCAGCAGCGGCCAGAAAGGTCATTTTCCCAATGATGCGCCCGTGCTCGGCCTGTGTGCGCTCTGTGAGCTTGCCATCGGCGACCCGCTGCAGTCGCAGCCAGTCCTCCTTGGAGAGCTCGCCGGAGCATTCCGTGGTTGGGGCCATGAGAACGTCGTCGTCATCATGCTGTGACGTTCTGTGTTCTTCCCCGGTCTCGATGCTGCGATCGTCGCGTATGCGGGTGGCGGTGCCGCCGATCGCTCCATCCTGCTCAGACGTTGGGAGGAATGTCGCACCTGCACCTACATTCTCGCGGGGCAGCGCTGCAGATCCCAGCGGGCACTCAGATGGTGCACTTGCGTCCTCAGCAGGCGCTGGCGGATGCGCGTCATCCTCCTCTGGCGTGCTGGCACGCGCAGGTGGCAAGCCAGATACGACCGACAAATTGTGGCGCCTCGACAGTCGCTGCACGACGAGGTCCACCATGTCGCACAGCGCAGCGGAGTCGCGCAGAAAGAGGCCCTCGTCCAGGAGCTGCTGCATTTGCACGGCCTTGCTGGTGGTCACCTGCGCCGCGTTGCGGTGTGCCTCCAGGACATGCGCCATCGCAGTATCGCGCTCGGCCAGCTGTCGCAAGTGATGATCGCGCGCCGAGGCTGCTGCTTCAGTGGCGCGTTCGAATCGATCTGCCACGGCCGCATGGCGGCGCTCACAGCTCATCAGAGCATCAGACGCATCGCGTGTCGCTTCACGGAGCGCCTCTGCCTGCGCGCTGTTGCCGTCAGTCAGAGCGTTCAGATGCTCTGACAACGTGCGCAAGGAAGAGGCCATCTCGCCCACCGTACGCTCCAGTCGCTCTTGTCCATCAACGCATTGCTGGATACGTTTCCCAACCTCGTCGGCGACGGCCGCCGCGAGTGCCGCATGCGACCGTGGCTCAAACGACCCTCCACCCGCACGGTCGCCCACACCTTGCTGACGGTCACCCGGAGATCGGCCAGCGGCACCACCGGTAGGTAGCAGAGCGCCTGCATCTCCCGCACCAGCGGCACCACCGCCGCCGCAGTCGTGGGCGTGAGCAGTCTCTGCGGGCGGCGCACAGACACCATGCGCGAAGCTCTCCACAACACCGCCGCCAGTGTTGTTGGTATGAGCCGCCTCGGGCCTGGCGATGCCCTCTCCGCCTGCAGTACCACCGCGGTGGTTGTGCACTGGCAATGTACAGGTATCGAGCGGTGGCGAAGGCCCTGCGGCTGCTTCGTCGGACGCCGTGCGCGGTGCGATCACATCCTGATGACTGTGTCGAGGTTGTTGCGAGTACGCGGGATGTGCAGGTGCTGGCTGGTCGTAGTCGGCGCGCTTCCCGCGCGCGCGCGCCGTAACCTCGTGCCGGTAGGCCAGCGGCTGTTGCGAAGACGATGGCAGCTCTCGCGCTAAGTCCTGTTGCTGCGACTGCTGGTGGTGAGTGTTGAGCAGGGGCGTCAACAACGGGCCTCCGTGTTGGTGGCGATATTGCAGCGTCGTGACATCGTCCTGTCCTTGCCTTGTAGGGTCGCGTCCATGCATCGCTGCATCGCTCGGCGGCGGCGTTCTGACGTCACCCGCCCTGCCGACGCCGATGCTACCGGACCTGGCGGCACCGCCACTACTACCATGTGCGAGCATGGCCGACACGCGCTGGGCGAATGTCATGGGCGCTCGCCCTCCTGGGGCCCCGCCGCTGGCGGCCGCTGCGCGAGTGGCTGCCCTAGGTGACGCCATTGGCGCGCCGCCCATGGCAAGTGCTCCTCCTCTGCGGGCCAGGCGCGAGCAAGCCAGAGCGCGCGTGGTGGCATACGGTCGCATCGCGTTTTTTTGCTAGTGGGTCAGCCGAGAGAGAATTGAGAAGCAAGCACAAGTTGAAGGCACGCATCATAGCGACCATTCGTGGGTGCGTTCGCGCACGAATCATGATGCATGGACACAGCCAGCTAGGAACGCACTCTTGCCCGCCGCAGCTCCCGTGGTGGTGGGCGCCTTCGTTGCTGCTCCCGAGCGGCTGGCTACCGCCACCCGACCACTGCTGCGAGGAATACTGGTGGCCGTAGCTCGGCTGGCTGCTGGCAAAGACGCCGCCGCTCTCGCCAGGGAGAAGTCGCATCGCGCCCTGGTGCACGCGCTGCTGCTGCTGCTGGTGGTGGTGCGCCCCCGCATGCGCGACAGCAGCCTGGTAGAGCGCGCGCCCGCGTGAGGGCGGCGGCATCGGTGCGGCCGCGAGCGGCCAGACGGGGTGCGACACGCCCACGTGATGTGAGGCTTCGCTCAACAGCCGATGCGTTTTGAATTGCACCAAAAGAGCAAAGGCTCAACACTGTCAACAGGCCCCACAGCGAGCGCCGCTGCCTTTCGGCGTGGCGCCGCGGCCAGCGCCGAGGGTACCGCGCCCCACCCCTTGCTCGCCCCCTCACGCGCGGCACCGCGTTCTTCGCCGCCGCGCCGCGAGTGAGCGCCCGCGGCGCGCGCGCGGTGTGGCGCTGGCAATTGCCGCAATCGAATCAGCGTTTTTTTTTTCCGCGCTCGCGGCGCTTTCTCGCCGCGGCCAGGCGCGCGGCCGGCGCACCGCCACACCCCGC
>RQSC01000016.1:4069-32924 GCA_013416795.1 Prasinococcaceae sp. CCMP 1430
AGCCGCCTGGCGGCCACGCGCGGGCCGGCGGACGCGGCAGACGCAACGGCGCAATGGCGGACCGCAACTGGACGGGCCTGTCGGGTGAGGGCGCGGCGCTGGCGACTGGCTCGGGCGCTGGCCGGCACCTGCGCGCGGGTGGCGCGGCGCTGCTACTCGCCGCGGGTGAGGATGGCCGCGCCGCCGTGTGGGACTGCGACGCACGTAGGCTGGGCGCCACGCTGCCGCCGGTGGCCGCAGACGCGACGGGCAATGGCGGCGCCGCGAGCGCCGCCGCCGCCAGGAAAGGCCGCAGGCTATCGGGCTCGGGCGGCGCGGGCCACCTCGCGCTGCGGCTGAGCGTTGCTGCGTGGGCGCCGGCCGACGCGTGCAAGCAGGGCAAGCAGGGAAAGGCGGCGACGGCCGCAGCGGCGGCGGCCGCGCAGCGTCACGTGGTGGGTTTCGGCACGCACGACGGCGACGTGCTGGTGTGGGACGTGTCCGCTGCGTCCGCCGCGTGGCGCGTCGCCGGCGCGCACGAGGGTGCGGTGCGTGCGCTCGCACTCTCCGCCGGTGGTGCGCGCGTCTTCTCCGGAGGTGATGATGGCAACGTGTGCGAGGTGGACGGCACCGCGCGCAGCGTGGTGCGCACGTTTCGAGCGGCACAGCGGCCCATCGGCGCTCTCGCGCTCTCGCTGTGCGGCACGAGGCTGCTCAGCGGCGCGAGCCGCGTGACGCTGTGGGACGTGAGCGGCGACTGCAGCGGCGACGCGCCAGCGCGCGTCGCTAAGGTGTCCGGCCACGCGTCCGCAGTGGGCAGCGCCGCGTTCGCGCCCGACGGCCGGCTGGCGATGACCGCCTCGCGTGACGAGCGCGAGGTGGCGCTGTGGGACGCTCGCGGCGGCGCTGGTAGCAGCGCGGCGGTGTGCCTGCTCGCATGTGACGCCGGTGTTGCGTCGGTGAGCTCCGCAGCGGTGAGCGGCGGCGCCGCCGCGCCGAAAGGAGCCTTCGTAGTGATGGCCCTCACCGTGGAGGGCGCCGCCTTCGTATGGCGCGTCTCGCCTGTCGGTGCAACGAAAAAGGGGAGCGTGAGTGCGGGCGCACTCTCGGTGTCTGCGCCTCCGCCTTGCGTGGTGAGGGTGAGCGGATCAAGCGGGGCACTGTGGGGGCTCTCCTCGGCGCGTGGTTCGAACGTCGGCGGCGCGTTCGCCGTTACGGTAGTGCACGGCTCACCCGCGCGGCCGACTGTGGGTACGCTTGAGTTCAGTGCGGGGGAGATGCGTGAGGGCGGCGCAGAGCGCACCGTGGAGCGCGAGGCCACTGGTGGCGCGCTGGCTGCTAGTGCGGGAGTTGCAGCAGGCAGCGTGCCTCAGGCGCGCGCGGCGCCCGCATCTGCGCCGCACGTGCTCGACGCGGAGATGATTGCCTCGGGGGCGCGTGCGGCCGACAAGCGCAAGCGCGGCGCGGACGCCGGAGAGGGAGACGAGGACGGCGCCGTCGGCTTGGCGGCAGCGGCTGAGCAGCAGGCGACTCTAGATGCGCTCGCGGGTGGCAGCGGCGGAGGAGAGCTGACGCTGGGCGAGCGTGTGGCCCGCCTCGCATTGGAGGGGGGTGGTGCCGCGGGCGCCGGTGGCAACAAGGATGGCGGCAAGGAAGGGCCGGGCGGTGGCACTGGTGGCGGTGCTGGCGGCAACTCTGTCGGATCAGTTGCGGTGCTGCTGGCCCAGGCGCTCGAGTCTCGCGATGAGGGCCTGCTGGAGCGTTGCCTGGCGGTAGGCAACGAGCGACAGGTGACTGCTTCCGTGGCCCGCCTGCCGCCCTCGCTGGCGGGCCCGCTGGTGGCCGCCGCCGCGTCGCGGCTGCGCGCCAAACCCACGCGTGCGGCGACACTATGCGTGTGGCTGCGTGCGTGCCTTGCAGCACATGCCGCCACGCTGATGGCGTCACCCGCGGCGCAGGCGGCACTGCACGAGCTTTATGCTGCTGTGGACGCGCGCACGGCGATGCTATCACCACTGCTGCAACTCCAGGGGAGGCTGCACCTCCTCGCGGCACAGGCTGGCATGGGAGAGGCCGGTGCTGCACCGGTTGCGCGTGCCGAGGCGCTCGACGCGCCAATGGCCACATTCGTGGACGATGGCGACGTAGAGGCGGTGGACGTTGCAGGGGACGGCCTCGACTCGGAGGAGGACCAGGACGGCTCGGACATGTCCGAAGAAGAAGAACTTGACGACCTGTCCGCTGACGAGGACGACGAGGACGAAGACGACTATGCTGAGGAGGATCCCCTCAGCGACGAGGCGTGAGGCAGGCCCATCCCGCACGTGGATGGACGCTGCGGCGTGGCGGGCGGTGTAATTCGCATTTCTTCGAACGACCATGCGCCTGGCGCTCCCCTCGAGGCGCTCGCTCGTGCGACGTGCGTGATTTACAGCGATGACACGAACAACTTGGCGCCACAAATGTTCTTGCCGTCCATCGCAGCGCGCGCTTTGGTCGCCGCTGCCGCATCGGCGAACGTGATGTAGCCGACAGGCGCCGCGCCTGTGGCGCTGGCCACAGTTGCGCTCGCGAGTGTGCCGAAGGAACTGAATGCCGCGCGCAGGTGGTCCCCAGAAAGTGCTGGCGGCAAGCCACGCACCAGCAGCGAACACCCTTCGGCGCCCTTCTCGTGGCCCTCGGGAGGGGGAGGGGGCGCGTCGCTACCGATGCCGCCACTTTGCTGGGTCTGGCTGTGCCACATCCGCTGCTGCGGCTGGCCGGCGGGGTACCCCCCGTGCGCCGGCAAGTGGGCGTAGCCAGCGTTTTGGTGCGCGTACGCGCTGCTGTAGTGCGCAATGCCCGCAGCACCCCTGCCTGCAACCAGCTCGCTCACCATCTGTTTAGCACGCGCAACGGCAGTCTCGGTGCCCGAGAAGGTCACGATGTGCGTGTGCGGGTCGACCTGAACCTGCGGCACCGTCGCATGCGCACATGAGTGTGTGTGTGTGTGTGTGTGTGTGTGTGTGTGTGTGTGTGTGTGTGTGTGTGTGTGTGTGTGAATGCGCGCGCGCGCGTGCGTGTGCGCGTGCACCGATGGCAGTCAGGTACTCTGAGAGTGGCGCGCGATCGTAGTGGCACATGCATGGGCACCTGACGGAATACCTTGCACCCCGAGGTCGATTCGACGGCCTTGATGTTCACGCCGCGCGTGCCGATGATGCGGCCGACGACGCTCTTGTCCATCGGTTGCGAGAAATCTAGCATCTGCGCGGCTGCAGGCACGGACGCGTGCGTATGTACGGGCGTTGAGATTGCACCCGCAGGCCTCGCCCATGACGACTCGGCGGTCCGAGTATTGTAGTAGTACGTGTGGCCGCTCTTTGGATCGACGCCGTGCACCCACTCGGACGCGGCAGTTGAAGTCGCCGTGGCCGTCGCGGCCGGGCCGCTCGTGTCTGCGGGCGCCTTGCGTTTCATGCCACGTGCTGCGCTGCCATCGCTTGTGGGGTCGATGGCGGCGGCAGCGACGGGTGGCGTTTCCTCCGCGGCGTCGGCCTTCTTCGCGGGCACTGTGGGAGCAACGGTGGCCCCGGCGGCCGCGCCCTGTGGCTCGGAGACTGCCTCATTGACCTGCTTGGGCCCCTCATCCGCTTGCTCGGCCTCCTCTACGGCCCCCACTTCAACTTGCTCAGCCTCCTCTTCGGCCCCCTCATCCGCTTGCTCGACATCCTTGTTGGCCTCCTCCGCCGCGATGGCCTCCTCGAGCCTCGCGACCAGAGCGGCTTTGAGCCCCTTCGAGTCGAGCCCGCGCTTCTTGAGCGCGGCACGGAGCTCGACCACTTTCATCTTGCTCACCGCCGAGGCGGCCATCGCGCGCTCGCGCTCGCGCGCTCGCGAGCGCGTGAATGGCGCTCGTGCTGCGCGAGTCGCGCTCGCTGAAGCCGGCGCCGCGGTGGCGTGCGTGGCCGCCGCCGCCGCCGCAGTGGCTCGCGCCGCTCCGGCCCTCGAGAGCGGCGCGGCCGAGCGCAGGTCGCCGCCTCGGCTGAAACCCGAACCTTCACTACAGAACTAATGTAATGTATTTTGATCTGAACCAACAACACGTACAGCACATGTACGGTATATTTAGGGTAGAGGGTACAGGGAACATCAACTCCACCGTGAAATCGTGCGTTGCATGAGGGGCGTGTGGTGCTGTGCTTGCTTAGGGGAGCGGGTGGGCGTTACCAAGGTCGTTGACATGGTAGCCGTCGGCGTAGGCGTAATCACCGCTGCCGTCGCCCGTCCGGTAGAGGTTGAAGAGGGGCACGAGTGCGCCGCATGGGGCGCGCGCGACGCCGTCTGGGCTGGCGCCTGTACCGGCGTGAACGTCGGGAGGGGTGCGGCGCACGATGCGCCGGCGGGGGAGCATGAGCCACCGTATAATCTGTGCGGTGAGGGTTGCGGGCGGCCATGCGCGCCTCATCGTCAGCATCGGGTCTTGCAATGCGAGGCGCCTGCCATTCTGTGATGGCCACGCACGCGCACGTACCAAAGCTCGTAGCTTCAGCGCGGCGTGCAACGCGACTGTGAGGAAATTAGGCGACGAGGGATAGTCCATGGCCCTCCTGAGTCGGTCGTCAAGCATGGCATACACGCACCACCTTGCAATGCCCCTCGCAGGCCCTGGCACCACCGACAGCATCATTGCGATGGTCGTGTCCCCGATGCGCGGGTTGTCCTCTGAGTACTTCATCTCGCTCCTCTCGTACTCCTCGCTCTCCTCGGCCATCTTTTCAAGCGACTCAGGGACCCCGCCGATGCCCATTCTCTCCCCAACCCGCCGCCAGTACATGAAGAGAGCGTTGCGTTCCGCAGGGGTGGTGTCTCGCCAGCCGAAGCGCTCTGTCCAGCGCAGTGGTTCGAGGACGAAGAGGCTCAGCTTTGCATGGCGGTCCCATCCGGGCGGGCAGGTGGGCCTCGGCGTCAGCACCGGGTCTCGCGATGCTAGGCGCGCGTCTTCTACATCGAGATCTGCCCACGCACCACGTATCGAAAGGCAGCGTCGCGAGCTTCCTTGCCCCCGGGTACACGCGCGCGCGCGGCGTGTATTGCGTTCATGCGCGCGAGCGCGCGGGCGTGGCGTGCGGAGCACTCTCCGTTCTCGGCCATCTCACGCAGCAGCAGGTCGGTGTCATCATAGCGCACAGCGGCGTCTGCCTCAAAGCCGCCCGAAGCCACAAGCGATGCGCTCACGGCAGGAATGGCGTACGATCGGAACAGAGCGAACTCGAGCGACGTGCGCCACAGCCATGGCATGTCAACGCCGGCAAAGCCGCGGAGCAGTTCGAGGCGGTCGTCGTCGTCTTCTGGGTCGAGCGCCGCCCGCGCGCGCGACCTCGAGTGCCGAGCAAGCGCGACGGCGCACGCGTACACCGTGAGAGCCGCCGGCAAGGCACAACAGGCAGCACCGGCGCCCACCGTTGGGAGTGCACAAGCTGTGTGCGCTCGTCCTTGCCGCGATGGGGCGTGCGGCAACCAGGCAGCGCGAGATGACAGCGTCCGCACAACGGGCCGCACGAAGCGCGGCCCTGGCACCCGCGCGCTTGGCCGAGCGACCGCCATCCCTCGCCCGGCCCTGGAGTCGGCTGCTGCGGGGGATAGGAGTGGCACTCACCACCTGCCCGCCCACCCACCATGGCAGCAAAACCAGACTGAACCCTAAACACCTTACCTCCAAATCCTGCCGCCGAGCCCACCACCGAGCCCACCACTGAGCCCACCACCCTGGGCGCGCGCGCGCGCGCGCGCCGTGGATGTGGAGAGTGACAGCGAAAGTGCGAAGTTGCCTGCCACGAAGCGCATCCGCAAACGCAGACGTCTACGAGCGCAGCGCAGCCAGCGCCACACGCACCGCGGGTGCCACCGCCTTGTCAGCCGGGCGGCATTGGAGGCACTCTCCGAGCGCGCGGCGATGCCCGTGCCGCCGCGCGACGTGGTGGCATGGGCGGACGGCGCGCGCGTGTGCGTCGTGGCGGGGGCACAGCTCGAGCGCGCACATGCGGGTGTCGAGTGCGCCGACGCGGGGGCAGGTGGCGGGGTGGGAGCGCTCACCGCTCGTGCCACGCCTGCGCTGACACTCGAGTGCTCGGAAGTCGTCGAGGCCGTGGAGGTCGATGTTGACCGACACCAGCACGCAGGTGCGCTATCGCGCGGTCTGCGCAAGCGTGCTGGCGCGCGCTTTGATGCGCGCAGTCGTCCGACGGCCAACTGCGCGTTGCCTTCGGGCTTGGGTCGCCGCGCTGACGCGCTGCACTCGGCGTACGTGCGCAGGCTATCATACCGCGCTCGTGCTCGTAGCGTCTGGCAGAACGATCGGCCTCTTCGAGGTGCGCTTGAGCGCGTTGTGTGCTGCCTCCTCCGACAAGGCCGTCGCGACAGCCACAGCTTCAGGGAAGCTCAAAGGCGTCGCCTGGGCGCCACGCGGCGACCAAAGTGCTGCCGATGCGCGTCTTTGCGCGTCCGCCGGGCCCACAGTGGAAGTGTACAGAGCGCGTGTGCTCGACAGCGCGAACGAGCTTGTGCTAGCGTGCGAGCTTCGACACCCGAGCGGCGATGATATCTGCACGTCCTCATTCTCTTGCGTCACGTTCGTGAATGGGTCCGTGCTCGCTGCCGCCGCGGCACATGAGGTGGTCATCGCTGCGCTCGGACCGGCTGCAGACGAGCACGGCGAGCTACATGTTACGGGCACGCGTAGGCTTCTACTTGGCGCCGCGGCGCCACTGTGTTCGCTCGCTGTCATGCGCGCGGACGGTGCCGGGTTCGACACCGCCTTACTTCTGGCGACAGCCGGCGCCCCGCTGTCGATTGGGGAGGCGATCGGTTCCGCCGCGGGCAGCGATGAAACCTCTGGCGGCGCCCGCGACGCCCATCGTTCGGAGCTTGTGCCAGCTGCCGTGCGACCTGATCCAGCGGGTGCAATCGTCGAGCTGCGAGCACCTGCGGAGGGGTCAGCCTCGGGAAGCGCCGACGAGGCGGAGCAATCGGTGCCCTCGTTTCTGCTGCTCAGAGGTGCCGACGGCGACAGAAATGGCGCCGCCGACAGGGCGTCTTCGGGTGGGTGTACTCGCGGGAGGCTTTATGCGCTGACGATACGCGGCCTCTGGCCAGAGCGACAGAATGGGACGAGGGAATCGAACGAGGGCACGGTGGCGGCACACAAGTCATGTGAACATGCTGCACATCTGTCGCTGTCGGATCGCTCGGTTGCGCTGCCGGCTGACATTGCAACGCCCAACGTGCTGCTCGCGAGCACAAGCGGAGGTGTGTACGTTGGCTCGACCGAAGGGATGGCAGCATACGCGGGACTGATCGCCTATGATGGGAACACGCTTGCGCGACGCGAGCAAGAAGACGCACCGCTGCACGCAATGTCGGCGTTGCGCGCACAGCCCCGGCAGCGCCTGCGAGGGGCCTCCGTGGCGTGCTCTGGAGCGCTGTGGGCCGTGGTGAGCTCGCATGAGCGCACAACCCCGCTCAGCGCCAATGACGCGGCGGCAGACGCAGCAGCCATCGCCTTCAGCCTCAAGAGCAAGTGCGTTCTTGCGCGAACACGCGACCTGCGCTGCGAACGTGCCGCCATCGAGGCGCGCGAATTCTGAGAGTGCGAGCGGCGCCCTCCTCTAGCACATGCCTGACACCAGCGACTGCCGCCGCGTGCTCTGGCGCTCCGGAATCGCCACTGTGCAGGTCCCCCCGCGGCAAGGAGACAGTGTCAGTCCACACGCTGCGAGCAGGCGAGCCCGCAACTCCGGCGCACATCGAGGGCGCGTTTGACGCTGCGTCCACTGGGGCTGACTGTGCGCGCGATCCGGTTGCACTTGCGCTGGGGCTGGGTACGTTCAGCAGCAAGCGAACGAACGTCAGCGGAGGCGGGGGCAACGCCAACGAGCACAGCATCACTGCTGGCGGGTTGTCCGAGCTGGGCTCGCTTTCCCTGGAACGCGCCGGCATTGTATCGGGTAGCGCAGTCGCAGCGCAGTGGAAGGACGTCCAAGGCGGCGGGGAGGGAGCGCCAGGAGGCGAAGGTGCAGCTGGCGCATGTCGTAGCGCAAGACCGGGCGGAAGTGATAGAGCGTGGGCGCACCTAGCCGGTGACGCTAGAATAGTGATGGGCAGCGCGCTCGCTTCGCAGTGGGGGAGCAAGCCACGCGAGAAAAGCTCTGACGGTCTCGGCGGCGCTGGGATGCGGCAAGTGCTCGGTGCAATCACCGCACTGAGCGAGGCCTTGGACGCGCGCTTCGACCGCGTCGATGCCGCCCTACAGAGGCAGGAGAGGCGGATACGCGCTATCGAAAGCAAGGTGAGCAACGATCGCGGTTGAGCTCTGTTTGTACACAATATGTAAACGCGTTTTAAAAAATGTATGTGTGTATCAAGGGGCCAGCTGGCTACAACTACCAGCGGGCACTCGATGATGCTGCGCAATAGCACAGGCATCATGGGCGT
This sequence comes from Prasinococcaceae sp. CCMP 1430, assembly GCA_013416795.1. Classification (NCBI taxonomy): domain Eukaryota; kingdom Viridiplantae; phylum Prasinodermophyta; class Palmophyllophyceae; order Prasinococcales; family Prasinococcaceae; species Prasinococcaceae sp. CCMP 1430. Next base: position 12,521 of record RQSC01000016.1, read on the forward strand.
CGCACTGCTGCCTCATCACTCAGGGGGAAAAACTGTAGGAAGTGCGCACGCGCGCGTCTTGTATTTCACATGCGTGCGCTTTATGACAGGCACGCCTTTCTTGTCTCATGTCGAAGCGTGTCCGCGGCGAGACACTCGCGATCGCCCGACTCACTCGCGCTCCAGACCGTCTGCCAAAAGTAGCTGTCGATAGAGCTCCGAGGTAAGCGGTAATACCACTGCCATGCCTGCCGTCTCAGCGTCAGAGGCAGAACACAACGGGCCTGCTCAGCGACCTCACGGACAGGGCTGAGCGCGAGGTCGTGCGGTTTCCGGGGCGCAAGCGCGGTCTGCGCGCGGGTGCGCTGCGGCGGACGGCAGCCGTGGCGGTCGATGGACGGTCGCCATTGATCCTGCGGGCGGCAGCGGCGGCGGTGGCGCCGTTGCTCATTGCGACGCCCCCTGTGGTTCCGAGGCCCTCGAGTGAGGAGGGGTGGGCGTGGTTGAGCGCCTGCTTGCCCGCCACAGCATCTTTGTCCATAGTGAAGCCGTCCGCCGCGTCGTGAACGCCGCCAACGGCCCTGCCCGAGATATCACCAGCGCTCTCGATCCACTCCTGACGCCACGCAACAGCCTCGGGTGTCGAGCATGCGATCGACTTGCCCTTCGGTATCTGTTCGTCCGCGCACGGCTCGGGGAAGTGCTCCTCAAAGAGCGAACGGAGCAGGTAGTATTCCTTGGTGGTCGGGGGGTCTGACGGGAAGCGCTCTGCGCGTTTGTCGAACATCTCGTCGGACACGGCCGCCTCGGCGTGTTCCCTGAGGGCATCTACCCAATCGTAGCCCACGCCGTCTGAAAACTGCTCTTTTTGGCGCCACAGGACGTCGTCGGGCAGGTAGGGGTCGTCGGGCGTGTCGAAGGCCTTGCGCAGGATGTACTTCTCCATCTGCGGGTGCGTGCCGTCGGGCTTGTGCGACATGTCGACGACCTTGTCCTCGGGCGAGATGTTCATCGCCGTGTCGATGAAGCCCTGCGAGAGGAACGGGACGCGCACCTCGACGCCCCACGCCTGGGTGGCCTTGTTCGCGCGGAGCACGTCCCACTTGTGCAGGCGCGAGGTCTTGCGCACGCACTCGCGGTGGAACTCGGCCGCGTTGGGAGCCATGTGGAAGTAGAGGTAGCCGCCGAACATCTCGTCCGCGCCCTCCCCCGAGAGCACCATCTTGATGCCGAGGGCCTTGATCTTGCGCGCGAGGAGGTACATCGGCACGCTCGCGCGCACCTGCTCGTACGACTGCGAACGCCAAATACAGAAGGACAGATTTGGGTTAGGGTTAGGGTTAGGGTTAGGGTTAGGGTTAGGGTTAGGGTTAGGGTTAGGGTTAGGGTTAGGGTTAGGGTTAGGGCCAAATTGATCACACAGCCGCGCCGGGCCGGCAGCCGTTCACTGCGCCTATCGACCGCCGCTTCGCTGAGCATGAGCACGCAATCCTTTCGGAGCGAATTCCTCCAATCGCGCACGCGAAGAGTGGACTACATTCGTAGCCAATGGCTGGCGCTGACGCGCAAGGCCGCACCTCGATGTAGTACACGACCTCCTTGACGGCGTCGAGAGCCTCCTGCGGCGTGAACGTGAACTCGTGGTGGTTCGTGCCGAGATGGTCCGCGACCTTGCGCGCGGCGAGTAGGTCGGGGGCGCCCTCGATGCCAACGGAAAAGGTGTGGAGCTTCTGCCCCCTCCCCCAGCTCCTGTTCTCAGCCTCCATGCCGTGTTTCACGGCGACCGCCGACAGCAGGCTGGAGTCGAGTCCCCCGCTCAGGAGCACGCCGTGCGGCACGTCCGCCATGAGGTGGCTTTGAACGTTGCGGATGAACGTGCTGCGCACTGCCTCGAGATTGGCGCGCGCGTGCGGCACGTACGTGTCGTCCGTGATCCAGCGCGGCGACCACCAGCGGCGCATGGTCTCTGCGCCCGCCGAGTCGCGCTCGAAGGCGTGCCCGGGCGGGAATTCTTCGTAGCGCTCGATGAGATCATCCTTGGCGAAGGCCTTCATCTCGGACGCGAACCACACGGAGCCGTCGTGCCCGCGCGCCATATACATGGGGATGATGCCCATGTGATCGCGCGCGGCGAAGATAGAGCCGCTGTCCTTGTCGACCACAACGAACGCAAACATGCCGTCGAGCATGGACACGCAGCTCGGCCCGAAGCGCTCGAAGAGCAGTCCAACCACCTCTGAGTCAGAGGCGGAGTGGCACTGCAGCCCGTGCTTCTCGACGAGCTCGGGCGCGTTGTAAATCTCGCCGTTGACGACCCATGAGAAGCGGCCCGACTCGGAGTGCATGGGCTGCTCGCCCTTGCTGTCCTTGGGCGCGCCCGGCGTGCCCTCGTCCGGTCCCACGATGGCAAGGCGCTCGTGGCAGAGGTAGGTGCCGTTGCCGAGGCTCTCGGTGGTGGACCAGTCCGGGCCGCGGTGCGTGAGGAGGCGCGCGCGGTCGACGACGTGTGCGCGATCGGCCGAGCGCGACCCGAGGCGGCCGATGTCGAAGGCGGCGAGGATGCCACACATCGGGAACACCATGATCGCTGTCGTGTGCACGCCGTGCGAGCGCGCGGCGCCGGCAGTTGGGCGTGTGCCCCGCGCGCGCTGCGGCGCCCGCGCGGGTGTTGGTTGTTGGCGCCAGCGGCGCGCGCTGTGGCGCTCTTCCCCCTGTTGCCCCCCCCCTTTCCTCCCCCCCCCCCGCTGCTCCCGCCCGCGTCCCCTCGCCAAAGCGCTGGGCACCCCCGCCCGGCCGCACGTCCGGCGTCTTTCTGCTGCCCCCCTCGCGCAACGGGGGGGCCGTTACGCGGCGCCGCGCGCGCTGAGGTGGCGGCCGCCGTTTAACTCGCGCCAGCCGCCGGGGCCGCCAACGGATGAGGCCATCAAAACGCATGCGGAAGCGCGCGAGGCGCCCCCGTGGGACCGCGCGCGCGCGCGCCAGGCACCCATGCACGTGCCGTGTTTGCCCCCCCCACGTGCGTCCGATGAGACGAACAGGAACAAGTTTAAATTGACCACGGGAGACTCATATAAAAAACTTGGGCATTCCACGTCATCGTATCTCGAGATCGCAACGGGAGAATTGGCATCGTAACGACACGCCGCGATCGGCGGCGAATCTATTGACGCGATCCGCGCGGGTAGCGCGGGGGGTGCGCGGCGGTGCTTCCCCAGCGGCGAGGGCGACGGCGAGCCATCGCCGCGCTCCGACAATTCACCAGGCGGCCGCGGCCGTGGCCATGTGCTGTGTGTGTGCGCGCGCGTGGGGTTCTACTACGAGCTAGAGAGCGCGGGACAACAATCATGTCACAGAGAGACACAACAAAATGTACAGTGGCGCCGCAGGGCGGTGAGCGTCGCATAGGTCTGGCCCCTCCATCCCACAGTCTCGGAAGAGCTAGGACGGCTTGACGACGCCAGAGCGCACCGCCACCTGCAGGCGGGCAATGGTGGCCCTGAGTCCCTGTGCGGCCCCATCCAACGCACTCACGCGCGCGCAAAGCGCTTGCGCGTGGTAGAAGGATGCCTCGTCGATCTCACGCGCCGCTCGTGCGGCCGCCTCGGTGCCCCCGCCATGCGTCCCACCAGCAAGCGCAGCAAGAAGAGATGCGAATGCACCTGCCAGCGGCGGGCCGCCCGCCACTCGCTGCTGGCGTGCCGCCTGCGCAGCGTCCACAGCGCGGCTCATCGCGGCCGGCAGCAACACTGAGGAAAGCGCCTCGGTCATCGTTTCGAGATCCCTTTGGAGCGCCTCGAAGTGCTTCCTCCCCACCGAGAAGAAAGGCAGGAAGTAGCCGAATATGTGCGCGTGTTTCAGATACCTCCTGGCGATCTCAATGTCCGCAAGCGAGGCGTCCAGCTGCCGTGCGACGCGGCGTGCGGTCGCCATCGCGGCTGCATCTGCCGCGCGTGCACAGGGCACATTGGTCGGCTTCTCCTGCACCTGCAGGACTGCTCGCACGCGCGCGACGGCGGCTCGCAGAGCCTCGGGCTCGTCGTCGTACGCCCGGGCCTTGGTGACGTGCACCCGCAGGCGCTCGGCTTCGGAGCCCCGCTTCGGCGCCCGCGCCGCGCGAGTCGATGGCCCGGTCGGCCCGCGACTTGGCGGCGCCAGGCGGCAATAGTAGCTCCCTCCGGTCGCTCGAGAATGCTCCATCCATGGGCGACGGCAGGCCCAACAGTAGTGATGACCGCAGCGGCAGGTCATATGATTGCATCCGTCGTTCTTCTCCACGGGGGTGTTGCAGCGCGGGCAGGGCTCGGTGTTGCTCTCGAGCCACGCTGCGTTGGCAAGCTCGGAGTCGCGCGCGCTGCGCTCGGTAAGGGCCGCCCACTCACGCATCTGCGCGCAACTTGCGGGCTCGTGTGGCTCGCGGCCGCACGACCAGCAGAATGCGTGCCCCTGAGCGCAGCGCACTGCCACCCCCCGCCGGTTCGTCGCAGCATCGGCAACGAAGTCCCGCCCCGCCTCCTCGGCGAGGGCCACGGCGCACTTGCACTCAGGGAGGGGGCACCAGCGCACCTTGTCATCGATTTGGACGAACTTCTCGGCGAGGACTTTTTCGTACCTCTCATGCACCTCTTGCCCGACCATCAGGGCGGCCACCTTGCACTCGGGGATGCGGTACGGGCACTGCACGCCCGGGCAGCGGAGCCCCTCGCGGTCAACATCTCCCTCCTCAATCCGTGCCTTCAGGTGCATCCTCCAGCAATCTGAGCACGTGGCATGTTCGCAAGGAAGCTTGGGTGCCTCAGCGTCCACCTCGCAATAGCAAACGCAGCAGAGCACCCCTTCTTCCTGTTCATCCCTCGCGTCCTCCATCGCGACCCCTGTCTCGGCCTCACTGGTGCCGTCCACGGGCGCTTCTAAGGCAGCGCTGTCAGAGGCCTCGGCCTCAGTGGCTCGGGACTGAGCGTTGGCATCGGACCGAGAGAGGAAAGCCTCGTCGTCGCCGCCCTGCCCTCTGCCCTCGCCGGTAGCGTGGCTCTGGCCAGAGCTCGTGCCAGCGGGCGCCTGATCAGCGGCCTCCGTTTGGCGCATCTTGCGTCGCTGCAGGGCCGTCACAGCCGCAGCAGTCGGAAGGTCGATGACCTCCGTCGCTCCCACTTCGCGCCCAGTGGCGGCCTGCTTGATTTGCAAGTCCGTCGTGAAGGCGGCCGCCCTGTCAACGGCCTTGGTAAAAGCCTTCGAGAGCGAACGCAGCCCGCTCGTGAGCGGCGAGTTTGGAAGCTGGCGCAGCAGCGCGGGCTCAGGCGGGGGCGGCTCCTTGGCATGCATGATGGCTTCCTCCAGCCCGGTCAGCGCGGCGATGTATCTCTTGTCACCGCGTAGGCCGCCATGACGAGCGAGCGCCACGGCAGCCGTAAGATTGCCCGAGACGAGCGCCATTTGGAGAGGTGCGACCCCGTCAATGTCCGGGGCTAGAAGAGGGAGGAGGGCGGCACAGCCATCGACACCTGTGCTCCCAGGCTTTTCCGAGAGTCTCTTCGCCGGACCGGCATATGGGTCCTGAGAGGCAACGTGCGAGCTCGGATATCTCAAAGCACCGGCCCCTGACCCATTTGCGCCCGCGCTGCTCGCTCCCGAGCCGCTCGCTGCCGCGCTCGCAGAGGAGACACCGCCCGCGACTAGCGCTCGCTGCGCGCAGTCTGTCTCAGCCCATGCGAGCACATGTTCCAAGAGCACCCCGCCATCAACGACGCGGCATGCGTCGTGTACGAACGTGCGGAGGTGGTAGTTCACGAGGTCCGCGTCCATCCTCAGCACGCGCTCGTGCAAAGAGCCCTCGAGCAGCGCACAGATGACCTCGGCGCGCTTGACAGGATCGCCGCGTCCCTTCGCCACGAGGTGAAGCCACGTGTCGCCGGAGCGGGCGTCCGCCACCACGCGCTCGGGTCCAAATATCAGCCCGCGGCCCCTCGCAGCGGAGTGGCGCTGGATGCCATCCCCGGCGTCGCCGGCGCCGCCGGCGCCGTCCGCCGCGCCCTCTGCTATGGCGTTGATGTGGACCTGCGTAGGCAGCGGAGGCTTCCTCTTTCGCCAGAACGCCCACCACGGGGGCTGGCGCTTCCTTTCCATCCGCGCTCGTTCCCGCTCTGCCTCCTGCCCCGCCCTGCGCGCGGCGCGCTCCGCCAGTCCGTCTATCTCCGCACGAGCGGCCTCGGCATCGCCCCTGGATAGAGCCTTCAGCAGCAACGCTTGGCTGCCGCTGAGCGGGAGCGTTTTACCCGCCGCCCCGCCGCCGCCCAATGCGCCCGCCTGCGCGCCTGCGGCCCCCCCGCCGACAGCGGCTCCGGCGTCGGCGTCCGCCCCGCCTCCGCATGAAAACCACCCCCCTAGGAGCCTCGCCATAGCGGCCGCCTGCCGCGGCGGCAGCGCCGCGTGCGCGGCCTCCTCGAGAAAGAGCTGCGCCCAAACGTGCGCACGCGCGTACGCGTCCACGGCCGCGTCCACGAGCAGGCCCCCGCCCCACAGCACGGCGCCCGCCCGCACACCAACAGGCAGGAAGCCAGCGAGCCGGACCTCCCCCCGCACCCGCACCCGCGCCGCGCGCCGCGCGCGCGCGCGCGCGCGCGCTGTGGCGCAAAGAAGCTTCCCTCCCCCCCATTGCCGGCCGCGGATCCCCTCGAGGCAATGCATTTTGACGTGCAATATTTCTGTCCCCCGCCGCCCGACCGCGGCGCTTCAGTGCAATTCGTACGTACAGGACTGTGCCATGCGCATATGTGTACAGCATTGAATTAATTTGTGGACCCTCTCTCCCAATCAGCGCGTATTTGCACCCTAATCCCAAACACCTACAGTGTACTGTAACCTTAACCGCGCGGAGTTGGGTGCGCGGCGGCGCGAGGCGGGCACACGCAGGGTGAGGCGAGGGGAGGGGGGGAGGGCGAGGGCGTTCGGCGCGCGGCGGCGAGGATGGGGCGCGGCGGCGGGCAAGGCGGGGACGGCTCGAGTGCCGCGAGCGAGGCCTCTGGCCGCGACGGCCTGCTCCCCAAGCGCGCGACTGGCGCCGACGCACTGCGTCGGCGGCTGGGCGACGAGTGCGATGGACGCGGCGTGGTCGTGGGGATCCTTGACAGCGGCGTCGACCCGGGCGCGGCGGGACTGGCGGTGTGCCCCGACGGGCGTCCCAAGGTCGTCGACGTCGTCGACTGCACCGGCGACGGCGACGTGCGCACGACGACAGTGCGCGAGCTGCGCGCCGACGGCACCGTGCTCAGCGCGGACGGCCTGCGCGGGCTTGCTGTGAACGAGGGCTGGAGCAATCCCGACGGCGAGTGGCGCGTGGGCCAGCGGCCGCTGTACGACTTCTACACGCCGCCGCTCCTGCGCCGAGTGCGCAAGGAGCGCCGCAAGCGTTTCGACGAGGCGCATCGCGCGGCCTGCGCGCGCGCGGCCGATGAGCTCACCGCCTTCGACGCGGCGCACAAGGCGCCTCTAGGGGACGCGGATGCGCGGGCGCGCGCCGAGCTCGCGGAGCGGGTCGCCGCGCTCGCCAAGTTCGCCGACGATGCGGAGGGAGCCGCAGGGCGTGACGTGGGGCCAATGGTTGACTGCGTCGTTTGGAAGGACGGCGACAATATCTGGCGCGCCGCGCTCGACACCTCGTCGATGGAGGGCGGCAGCAAGCTCGCTGACAGCCCCGCGCTGGCGTCGTTCCGCCAGGAGCGCCAGTTTGGCACGTTCTCCACGCTGTGCTCGTGCAACTACGTGCTCAACGTATACGAGGATGGCGACGTGCTCTCCGTAGTCACCGACACCTCGCCGCACGGGACGCACGTCGCGGGCATCGTCGCGGCGCACCACCCGGGTGGCGACGGCGCGCTCGATGGGGTTGCACCGGGGGCGCAGATTGTTTCGATGAAGATTGGCGATGGGCGAATGGGCTCCATGGAGACCGGCTGCGGGCTGTACCGCGCTCTGAAGGCGACGCTGGACAACAAGTGCGACCTGATCAACATGAGCTATGGCGAGCCCACGTCGGAGAGCAACCATGGGCGCTTCGTGGAACTGGCTGCCGAACTCGTCTACAAACACGGTGTCATTTTCATCTCTTCGGCGGGCAACAATGGCCCCGGCCTCTCCACCGTGGGAGCGCCCGGCGGCAGCTCGAGCCCGATCATGGGCATCGGCGCCTGGGTGTCGCCTGACATGGCCGCGGAGTCGCACAGCGTCATAGAGCCCGACGCTTGCGGCGGACGGCAATACACTTGGAGCTCGCGTGGGCCAACTTTTGACGGAGACCTGGGCGTGGACATCAGCGCTCCCGGTGGTGCGATCGCGCCTGTGCCGGAGTGGACCCTCAACGCGAAGCAGTTGATGAACGGCACCAGCATGAGCTCGCCCAATGCCTGCGGCGGCATGGCGCTCCTCGTCGGCGCGCTCAAGTCGCGTGGGATGCCTGTGACACCGGCCCGCGTGCGGCGCGCCGTCCTGAACACGGCCACTCAGCTGGAGGACCTACCCTACGCCAATCAGCGGTTGACGTCCGGGCGCGGCCTGGTGGACGTCTCCAGCGCGTGGGACTACCTCGTCGCCAACGAGGCAGCTGACGTCCCCGACGTGCGCTACGAGGTGCAGGTTAGCTACTGCAATTCGCTCTCGCGCAAGATGCGCGGCGTGTATCTGCGGCGCGTGCGCGGCGACCCCTCGTACGCGCGCGTGTCGGCGACCGTGAGCGTCGATCCCAAGTTCCTTGAGATCGCGCGCAACAAGGAAGACAAGGCCGCATTCGAGCAGCGAATCGCGCTGAGCGTCGAGGGCTGCTCCGAGGGCACGGCAGTTGGATGGGTGCGCGCACCCGAGAGCGTCATGTTGATGCAGAGCGGAAGGGACTTCAAGATCGAAGTGGACACTACGCTCCTCCCAGAGGACACCGACCTACACTTTGCTGAGGTAGTAGGCCGCGACACCACTGCACCCGGGCGGGGGGCCCTTTTCCGCGTGCCGATCACCGTTGTCGAGGCCACCGACGTCGGCCTCACGGACGGGGCGCCCCATATGACGCGGTTTGAGGGGCTTGACCTTACCCCGGGGGCCATTGTGCGCAAATTTGTCATGCCGCCGCCTGGCGCTAACTACGTCGAGGTTACCGTCACGGCAGGCGCGCTGCCAGCCTCTCCGCGTAGCATCTGGCTGCACTGCGTGCAAGTGCAGGGCGAGGAGCGCTACAGCAACCTCGAGGTCAACAAGCGGCTCAGCGTGACGTCGCATGGCAAGGCCTCGGCGACGCTCCCCGTGCGCGAGGGCTATGTGTTGGAGGTGTGCGTGGCTCAGTTCTGGTCGAGCGGCGGCGCCTCCACGATTGACCTCGAGGTTGACTTCCACGGCCTTGCCGCTGAGAGCGGCTCGCAGAGCGCCGTCGCGCTCGCGTCGGGCGATGGCTTCGCTGCCCTGCGTGTCAAGTCGGCGCTGCGCACGCAGCGCCTCAATGCGAGCGTGCAACTCGACCGCATTGAGAGGACCCTGCGTCCCAAGAAGGCGGACGTGGCACCGCTGCGAGACACTGCTCGTGACTCGCTGTGGGAAGGCAAGCGCTCCCACGGTCTCACCCTCGAGTACGCGTTCACGCTCAAGGAGGAGGCCACAGTGGCAGTGCGCATGCCGATGCTGAATTGCCGCGTGTACGACGGGCCGCTCGACCACCAGCTTTACTACATTGTCGACAAGAACAAGCGCGTGGTCGGCCAGGGCGACATATATCCTGAGGACCACAAGTTGCCCAAGGGCGACTTCACTGTCCGCGTGCTGCTGCGCCACGACAGCCCCGAGACACTGCGCAAGCTCGAGTTCATGCCGCTCGTGCTTGACAGGAAGCTGGAATCGGCCGTCGAGCTTGACGTCTACGACAGGCTCAACGAGATTGCGCTGTCTGGCAAGAAGGCCACGGCAAAGTCGCTCGTCGCTGGAGAGAGCCGCCCGCTCTTCCTGGCGGCGGCGCCTGACGACAAGCTGCCAAAGGAGGCCGAGGCAGGTTACCTGCTGAGGGGCAAGCTGACGTTGGGCGCCAAATCGCCCGCCGTGCCGGTGACCTACGTAGTGAGCCCAAAGGCGGACGACCTCGAGAAGAAGAAGAGCGAGAAAAAGAAGGACGAGGAGGATGAGAAGAAGGACGCCGCCACCAAGCTGCAGGAGGCTGCGCGGGACGCTCAGATGGCCGCGCTCAAGAAGCTGCCTCGCGGCACGCCGGAGGAGCGCGCCGAGTACGAGATGGCGCTGTCGGTGCTGCTTGGACAATTTCCTGACCATCTGCCCCTCCTCTCGCAGGCCGCAAAGACACAGCTCGATGTGGCCAAGAAGGCAGACGCTGCGGACAAGGCGGTCTTGATGGATGAGGTGGTCGTCGCGGCCGACCGCGTGATCGCTGCGGTCGACGCCGCTGAGATAGCGCTCGCTCTTGGCGTCCGCGCGTCCGACGAGGACGACCAGGCCGCGCTGGGCGCGCGCAAGAAGGCGGAAGAGAAGCGCGATGCGCTGGTCGATGCGCTAGCGTGCAAGGCGGCGGGCACCCTGGAGGGAGCAATGGCAGAGGAGCAGAAGGCGGAGGCTGCAGTGGCCGTGTACAAGGAGCTGTCCAAGTGGACGGACTCCGCCGCCGCCAAGCACGCCGAGCTGCGCGCAGCAGTCGAGTCTGCGCGCGGCCGCCCCGCGGTCGCGCTCAAGGCGCTCGGCGAGCACATCAAAGAGGAGCAGCCCGGCCGCGACGTGCATGAGAGGCGCGTCGCTCTCATGGAGGATCTGGGATGGGAACACATCGCCCTCATGGAGCGTGAGCGCATCGCCGCGCGCTTCCCGGAGGGCGACAAGCTCATGTGACGGGAACTGTGTTGTCGTGGGGGGTGCAGGGGTGCAGGGCCTTGGGAGGTCAATGACTTCTTGCATGTCAACATCTTATTTCTGGTCCACCGCGACGCGCGTCAATGGGCGCGCCCACTGGCCCCCATGGGATGGCTTTGGGCGCAGCGAGCGGCGCGGGGATCACATCACCACCGTTACCACTCGTGGCAGAGTTTCTTGCCAACAGGTCACTTACATCGCCCGGTCGTTCGTGCTCGTTCGCTGCCTCATACGTGCACGGTCGCACACCCTCACAACTAGCAACGATCCTGCGCCATCTCTTGTGCTGTTCAATCACCGCTCACGAGGCCGCCGCTAAGTGACCTGATCGATGCGATGAGTCCAATGCCTCGCTTGCTGCTGGAATTTGAGAGCGAGCGCTGCGCGCGAGGCGCAGACGCATCCCCGACGCCCAAAGCGTGAGCTCCGTCCTCCTCTGCGTCGTCGTCGTGAGGTATGCTGTCTGTGCTGGCCTGACTTTCCAGCACTGAGCGGCTGGAGATTGGTGGCTTGTCCAGCCACCAGCACGGATACTCCTCGAGTTTGACCTTCAGTTTGCCTCGCTCGTGCAGGCGCTGAGCCATCATCTGTTTGGCACGCGGGGTGCCGCAAAGCTCGAGGAGCGCTTGCCTCGTGCGCGCAGCAACATTCACCTTGCCTGGGGAGGACAGCGCCTCCATGCGAGCAGCCACGTTGACAGTGTCGCCATAGATGGTGAACTTGCCGCCCGTCACACCCGCGACCACAGGGCCTGTGTTGATGCCAAAGCGCACTTGCACCGCCCCGCGCTTCGCATTTTCCTCGTCAACTAGCGTTTCTGCGGCCGCATCGGCGCAGTCATGTGCAAACTCTGTGGCTCGTAGTGCGTGGTCCCTGCACACCTTGGGAAGCCCCGCGACCGCGACGAAGCAGTCGCCAATAGTGTCGATCTTGGTCACGCCGCGATCCGCTGCGATGGCCTCAAACTTCACGAACAGGCGCTCGACCATCGCGTCAACCTTCTCTGGCGTCATGCTCGCGGAGAGCTTGGTAAAGCCCTTGATGTCTGAGAAGACGACGCTGCAGCAGTCGTACGTCACTGGATCCGGCCGTCGCCCCTCTTGTAGCGCCTTGGTCATCGATCCCGGCAGGCTGGTGCCAAATTGCGAAAGGAGGCGGCGCCCCGCATCCATCGGCGGCGGCGGTGGCTCTGGCATGGCATCGTAAATCTTTTCTAGACGCTCGTGCAGTTCGGCCGCGCTGGGCCTGCGGAGTGGATTTTGATGCCAGCACTCGGACATCAGCTCAAGAAGCTCCATCGGACACGAAAACTGCTTCGCGTGGGTGTCCCAGGGCGGCGCGCAGGGTCGAAGCGGATCCGCCGGGTCCGATACCCGCACGAGCAGTTCGTCGAGTCGCATGTGCTTGAGCTCATCAACATAGGGTTCATGCTTGGACACCAGCTCATACAGACACATGCCAAAGCTGTACACATCACTGGCCGGTGTGTTGCAGGAGTCTCTCGCTGCAATGGCCCCCATCGCAATGGTCTGCCCTTGAACAGCTGCCGCCTCAGAGATGCCCGAGGGCACTTCCGCAGACATCGCTTCGTTCGGCAGCGCCGAGTCACTGTCCGACGTGTGTGAGGCCAGGCTTTGCGTTGACGAGCGGCCGGCCGCTGACGTACCCTTGCCAGCGGTGACGCTTTCCTGCTTGGACTGCTGGCACTGGCTCGCGAAGTCGCTCGCAGCGTCACCGAAGTGCTCTTCGGCGGGAGTGTCCTCTTTCGACGACACCACGCCGGGCGTTTCGTGGCGCTCATGCTGCCGCATCTCCTGCACCTCGCGTCCGAGTCGTCGATTTCGCGCCCTTTCGCTGCCGCGCTCTTGAACACCAGCAGCAGTTCCGCCGTTGGTGTCGGCAGTGGAATCCACTGCAGACGCAGGAGCTCCGCCGGCACTGCTGCCATCTGATGACACGAGCGAGCCCAGGGAGTCCGCGCGCGCCGAGTTCCCAGGGGTCACTGCATCCCGTCGCACTCGCGCGCGCAGGGCCGCCCAGATGGTCGCGGACGACCGCGCCGAGGCGTTGACGTCGGCGCTGCTATCTCTCGCAAGAGCACCCGAAGAGCCGCTCGCGCCGCCGCTACCCATGTTCCCCTTGCTCCTGTGCAGGCGCGCGGCCTCGGCGCTGCGCTGGAGAGCGTCACGGTTGATCAGCTCGGGTGCAATCCACAGCGGCGTTCCCCCTGAACGTCGACGTGGCCCCGTCATGCCGCCGCTTGAGAGGCCAAAGTCCCCTAGCTTAGCCGTGAATTTAGAGTCAATCATGATGTTGGCACACTTGATGTCGGCGTGGACGACAGGTGGGTCCTGCGCGTGTAGATACCGCAGTCCTGCGCTCGCATTCGCAGCCGCGCCGAGCAGCACCTTGAGAGACACGCTCGGTGTGGCTGCGACTTTGGATAACGACGAGTCCAGCACCGCGCGCAGGCTGCCCTGTTCCATGAGCTCCATTACGAGCGACGGCCCACGCGAACCAGGCGGTGTCGCCACACCCATCATCGCCACGATGTGTGGGTGCCGAAGGCGAACAAGCAGTTCGATCTCCCTCTCGAAATTCGCCATGCGGCGGTCTTGACCCCCGCTGGCACAGCCCAGCATATGCAACGGCGCACGGCACACGCCCCCGCTGGTCTCGTCGATGCTCATCGTGGTCCTGCTCAGCACGGCAAGGCTAAGCCGGCTCGCAGAGCGCTCAAAGGGCCCACTGCCGTCAGACGACGCGCTTAGCATACCCTTGACGGCCACGGGGGTGCCGTGGTAGAATGCCTTCAGAACTTCGCCGTGAGCGCCTTGCCCAAGCACAACTGGAGGGTCTTCGAAAACGAGCTCCTCGTACTTGATCACCCATGGCTTTTCGCGCCTGCGCCTGTACAGAAGGAAGCCGACGAGCAAAAGGAGCAGGAGGATCACGACCCCTACAGTGACACCCACTGCAATTTGGACGGTGTTGTCGTTCGATGTTGATGACGACGGCAGCGGCTTAAGATCCGCAGGTATCTCGTCACTGCCGCCTGGCCACACAACCGGTTCATCGGTCCGGACGAACTCCTCGCTGGTTTCATTGAGGACGCCGACGAGCACGAAGCGGCCGACGCCGCCAGCTGTGCTGGTGGTGCTGGCCTGCCGTGTGCCGTTGCCACCTGCTGCCGAGTTCGCGGACGCGTTCGGCACCTGCCAATTGGTCACCGCAATCGTGAGTCCCTCTGTGCTCCTATCGCCATTGGACATGAAGGACACTTGGGCAGACGCACCTGAGAATGTTGTCTGCAGGAAAGCCTCGTAGAGAGCGTTGCCGCGCGCGGTTGCGTTGAAGTCGGGGTCAAAAAGCCCCGAGTCGAGGCTGGCTGCAGCGAGCGCGAGCGCCCACACCGCATCATAGGCGTATGGTGCAAAATCGCTCAGGTCGTCAGCGAGCAGCGCCTTCGTGTCCGACTCCTCCAAAGTGGCGTTTCCAAGGTAAATGCACGTGGGTGCAACTTGCCGGGCTTCAACGAGTGCGTTGAAGTTCGGAGAGAGAGTCGGATCAGCGGCGACGCGGAGCAGGCCCGCCATGCGCTCGCTTAGCCTCGCTGGGTCATCGGCGCTACTCAGCGCGTTGGAGGTGAGGCCGTCCGACGTTACCCACGCGTAGCCTGTTTCGAGCATGCCCCTGTCGTCGGCCAGACGAAATATGGTGTCGGCATCCGTATCGAACATGATCGCCACCACGATGGTCGCCCGGGTGCGCAAGATAGCATCGAGCACGGCGCCAACGCTCGCTGCCGTCACGTTCGAGTTCGACTCGTACAGTTGGGTCACCAAAATTTTGATGCCCAGCTCTTCTGCAGCTTCGGCGAAGTCCGCGGTGTACCCAGTTCCGTACGCGTCGTTAGGAGCGAAAAACGCAACGTTTTGCCAGCCGACGCGCCGCACAAGTGAGGCTGTCACAGCCGCTGTGGACGAGTCGCTCACCACCGTGCGCCCGAACAGCGTGCCGGCGCCCGCGAGGCTGCTTGCTGTGGAGGCGTGCGAGACCTGCAAGGCGCCAAAGAAGCTGGCGATCTCGGCCATCGGCCCAGTAACGGCGCTGCGAGCCGCACCCACGATCGCGTGCGATCCGGCTCCTACGACACTCTCGAGCGCAGCATTGATGCCGCCATCGATCGAAAATTGCGTGTCGTAGAGCCCGCACTCGACCCGCAGCCCCGCCGCGCGCAGGGCGTTCACCGTTGCGTTCCCAACGATGCTCGCGTCAAGTTCTCGCGCGTGCTGGCACGCAAGCAGCGCCGACGCCGCGCGCGTCGAACGCTGCACGCCCTGCGAGTAGGGCATTGCCACTGCTAGGCGCAGGGTGGCGCCACACGAGGGCAAGGCCCCCGTCGCTTCGCCAGCGTCACTGCTGCTGTTCCCACCTCCGTTGCCTGAGCCGTCGGCGCACCACGCGTCGCATGTGCCCTCCGGGCGAGGGGTGCTCTGCCGCTCGGTCGCATCCGCTGCCAGGGGCCAGAGCCCGGCGTCTGCTGCCGCTTCACGGTCCCTCTCACTCAGTCCCCGGCTCTGTCCGCCGCCGCCTCTCCCACTTCCACTGGCACTGCGCGACGCAGCGCCGGGCGCGGAGCTTGTCTGGCGCAGCTCGCCCGCGTCGCTTGGCGGCGGGCGCGTCGCCGTCGCCGCCTGCCCGCGCCCGCAGGCAGCACCCACTACCACCACGGCCGCGAGGACCGCCCCCACCTGGCTCGGGCGGCGCGCCACGCTGCACCTGGCGCCCCCACCGCGCAGCATCCTCGCCATTGCCGACAGCGATCTCGCGCTCCCGCCACCCAGCCTACGATTCTGGGGGACACTGCGTCGGGGCAATTGCAAGAAAAAAAAAAGGAGCGAGCGATAGCACCACCTCCAGGCGGGGTGGGCGGGCGGGTGGGGGCACGCCCGGGCTCGCCACCCTTCGGTGGAACAGAGCAGACCCTCGCCGTCTCCCCTGGCTCCCTCCCCGCCCTCGCCCCAGACCCACGCACGCGTGCTCGCCCCGGCGCGACGCCCGGGCGCGTGTGCACCACCAGCGGAGCCGCGGCGATCCGTCCGCCGCTCGCACCGCCGCGACCCGTACCTCATCGCCGACGTCAAGCCCCACATCACAACCGACCTCCGGCACGGGAGACATACCTGTCTAGGCGAGAGAGCACGCCGCCGCGCACACCACCATCAGTAGCGCCGCACCACACCCCGCCCCACCCACTCAGCGCGCCGCGCTGCGGTGACCGCGCGCGCGCACCGAAAAGAGGGGGCGCTGAGTGGGATTCTGATCCCTCCCGTGCACGCGCGCGCCGGCGCGGCGGAGAACGGCGGCAAACGGCGGCAGAATCGGAATCGATCGGGGGCGTCGCGCGCGCGCGCGCGCTCTCGAATTGACAAATTCTGAATTGCTGGCCCGCGCATGCATGACTTCAACCCGTCCCAGCCCATACGTAGGCGTCGGTCGGCGCGCAGCGGCATTTTCCGCCGAAAATCGGAGGCGTAAAAGGCGTCGATTGCATATCGAAATGAACTCAATTTGGTCGACGCGGAGCGAATTATCGAGCGAAATTACCCCTAAAATCAAAATAAATTCTTTTAGGCATTGTGACACCCTCTGAAGTGCGCGCAGATCAAAAAGTGAAAGGGGGTTGTAGAGCTCGCCCGTGGGTAAGTGTAATGCCATAGTTGATGTTTGATTAGTACAACTGTAGAGCGACAGGCGGCCCCGGGCTGAACGCCGCGCGCGGCCCGCCGCTCCCGGCGGGGCGGCCGCAGCGCAGGGCCTCGCGCACGCGGCCCGGCGTCGCCGCGAGCTGGGCGAGCGGCATGAAGAGCGGCGTGGGGAGATTGTCGGGGTCCTCGAAGCTCCAACCCGCGCACTTGTCGGGCTCGCTGTTGTGCGCGACCGCACCGACCTCGAGCTCGCCCGCGACGAAGACCGTGACGTAGTGGCGCTGCGGCGCGGGCGGCTGCCACACGCAGTTCTCCACGGCGACGCAGCGCGGGTTGGAGAGGCGAAGGCCAGTCTCCTCGAGCATCTCGCGCACCGCGCACTCCTCGGGCGTCTCGCCGTACTCCAGGTGCCCCCCCGGCAGCGCCCACGTGCCCTCGCCGTGCGCGTTGAGCCGCCTGCCGACGAGCACCCGCCCGCCGGCGTCGCCCGCGCGCGCTGCGAGCACCCCCACGCCCACGCGTGGCACTGTGAAAAGCAGCTGCTTGGTGGCGGCCGCTGCACGCCGCTCCGCGGCCGCCATCTCCTCCTCCGCGGATGGCGCCATCGCCGCCGCCGTCGCCGCCACTCGCTTCAACACCCACCCGGTACGCGCGCGCGCGCGCTCTGGCCGGCGCGGCGCACCGCACGCAACGTGGGAGCACGCATGGATATGCGCATCAAAAGGAATCCCAACCAAACGCAAAGGGAAAAAGGGTCCATACGAACACAAATCATAATGCATTCATATGTGTATCTCGGGTGCGTTGGAACGGTAAAATAGTTAGGGTTGCAATGTTACCGTAAATGCCGCGCGCGGCCGACGAGCGGCGCGGCGGCTCGAGCCACAGCGCGCGCCCCTGGGGGTGGGTGGGGTGGGGCGGGGCGGGGTGGGGCGGAGGAGGGAGGCGCATGGGTCTGCCTAGGAGACCATCGCCGGCTTGCGCGAGGGGCTACGAGCAGCTCTTCATCGCCGGTGAGGGCGCCCACGCGCGCGTGCGCGCGCGCGCTCGCGCGGCCGGGCGCAGAGGCGAACGGGCGAGCGAGTGTGCGGCAGGCCAGCCAGCGTAGGTGCGCCCGCGCGGGGTTGACGCCGTGCGAGCACCTACTGATACCCACCGCTGCCGATGACGCACACACTCCTGCCCGACTACTTGCGTCGCCGGCGCTGGCGCCAACGCGGCCCGCCCGCACAGACGCCGGCGGCGTGCCTGGAAACGACCTGTACGCGCTGAAACACCGCAATGGCCTGGTCGTCGTGGGTCTCGCCGCACGCCATGCAGCGCTGCGTTCCGGCGGAGAGCTGCGCGTGACGTACGTGGTCGACGGAGACGATCGGCGCGAGCTCGCCGCAGCAGCAACGGGAAAGCGCAAGCGCAAGGGCCAGCAGAAGCTCGGCGCGGCGCACGCCATTGCGGAGCTCACATGCGAAGGCAGCGGCGACGGGGAAAGCAGTAGTGAGTGCACCCGGTACCGCGTGCACGCGTTAGTCGACGGCACGCTTCTTGAGGTGAACAGCGCTTTGGACAGCTCGCGCGCGGGCAGCAAGCCCTCCGGCGCGCTGCTGCGCTCGTCCGCTGAGTGGCGCGGATACGTGGGCATCGTGATGGCCTACGGAGATGCCGCTAAGCGCATGTGCGTGGGCGCGAGCGCGGGCAACGACGTGGGTACGCTACTGTCGCTCGACGAGTATGAGGCGCTGCGCGGCATTGCGAAGGAGGACTCACCTTACCGATAGCTGGGGCGTGCAGTCCGAGACCACGGAGGGGGCGCGACTCCCAAGCGCGAGCGCTCGCGCGCCAAGGCCGCTGCGGCGGGAGCGATGCGTGCAGCAGCGGGGGCATGTACGGCAAATCTTTGTACATATACAGTGTAGTACTAGTAGCCAACATTTGGTTGTACGCCGAGAGCGAGCGAGCCATCCTCAGAGCTTGGCGCGGACGCGGCGCCCCTTGTCGTGCTTGCCATCGGCAATCTCCTTGCGCAGCTCGCGCTTGCTCATTTTGCCCGTCGCGGTCCTCGGGATGGCGTCCACGAAGATGACCTCGTCTGGAATCCACCACTTCGGAACGCGGCCGTGGTAGACCGCCAGGACGGCAGCGGCGCTCACGGACGCGCCGGGCTTGCACACCACGCACAGTGCCGGGCGCTCGTCGTACTGCGGATGGGGAACGCCCACGCAGCAGGCCTCGGCAACTCCAGGGGCGCTCAGAGCCAGGTTCTCGACGTCAATAGAGCTGATCCATTCGCCACCCGACTTGATGACGTCCTTGTTGCGATCCACAATGCTCACAAATCCATGCGAGTCGATGGTGGCGATGTCACCTGTCGCAGCCGCGCCGAGGCAGATAGCAGAGGCGGCGAGTGAGTTAGCAGGCGCTGTGGGCTCTGAGATGACCGCAAAGGCAAGGCTGCTCGCATCACGCACCTGTGTCGAAAAAGCCCTGCGGGTCGAGGACGTCGTCCAGCCGCGGGTCGTGCACCGAAGAACGAGACGTGCTCTTGAAGTACGTTTGGATCACACTGGGCCCATTCACCATGAGCCGACCGATCGTCTTGCCGTCGCGCGGTAACTCGCGGTCCGAGTCGTGCGCGGACACCTTCATGTCGTTTATCCATTGCGTTCGACCCGCCTTCATCATGTACGCTGTGCGCTCAGCGCGCGTCGTCGGCGCGACGCCGCGCTTGAGCGCAAAGTTGGTGCCCAGCGGGCCCATCTCAGTCATGCCCCATGCCTGCACGAGAGTAACGCCATAGCGCTCTTCGAAAGCCTCGATGACTGACGCCGCGGGCGCTGCGCCACCGACGATCGCGCGCTTCAGAGTGCGCAGCGGATCCTTGCCCGCTTTGCCGCTGTCGAGGTGCGCGAGGATGTCGATGTAAAGCGTGGGCACGCCTGTCATGAGTGTGGCTCCATGTACGCGCGCGAGCGATACGAGCGCAGGGCCGCTGACGTCCCGGCCAGGCAGCACCACGCCCGCGCCTGCCAGCGGGCAGCTGAAGACGAGCCCCCACGCGTTGGCGTGATACATGGCCGCGCCACAGAGCACGGTGTCGGTGGCGCTCAGGTGGAGGCTGTCCGCCCCCAGCTCAGACATGGCGTGGAGAAAGTTCGATCTGTGCGTGTATACAACTCCCTTGGGAGCGCCCGTGGTACCGCTGGTGAAGCTCAGCCCACACGGCGAGCGCTCATCGAAGGGCAAGCCCCCGAACCACGAGTAGCTGCCGCCGAGTTCCGCGGCCACCAGCGCTTCGAAGGTCTCGAGCTGGCCTCGCACGCCAGCCTCGGTGACTGCGCGCTCGCCAGCGGCACCGTCGACCATTGCCACCCCCCTGGCGAGCAAGTCGCCGCACGGCCCGCCTCGTTTTTCCAGCTCGGCCTGCAGCGCGGCCATTTCAGGGGCGCAGTGCTCGTCGACGAAGAAGACGCGATCCTGCGCGGCGTGCACGATATCCGCGAGTTGTGAAACAAAGTACCGCGGGTTGAGCGTGTGCACGACGGCGCCGCACCCCATGATGGCCCACCACGCCATCATGTGGCGCTCGGAGTTGAAGCTCATCGTCGCGACGTGCTGGCCTCGCCGTACGCCGCGTGCCACGAGCGCGCGCGCGAGCGCGAGCGCGCGCTCGCGAACGCGCGCCCACGTCGACCCGCCGCCTGCCGAGCCCGCGCAGGCCACCGGCGCATCGCCGTGCCATCGCGCCGCGTGGTCCAGGCAGCGGGTGACGTGGAGGTCCCACTCCTGCATGCTCATCGCGCGTCCGCCTGCCCCGCTCCGCCCCGCGCGGAGCGCGG
>RQSC01000016.1:50859-90858 GCA_013416795.1 Prasinococcaceae sp. CCMP 1430
CGGCCCGGTCGACGCGGGGTGCACGGGTGCGCGCGGGAGCACCCGCGCGCGGGAGCACCCGCGCGCGGGAGTGCGGGGCGCTGCCAAGGCCTCTCGCGCGCCCGGCCGCATGCGCGCTGCCATGGGCAAGGGCGACCACGCGGAGCTCGTCGCACAGGCAGACACGCGCGAGGCAGAGGTGCGCTCGATCTTCAAGAAATATGACATCGACCAGTCGGACACCATCGAGGAGGACGAACTCATGGCGCTGCTGGACGACCTCGGCCTGCTCGACGGCATCGAGGATCGCGTGAGCTTCGTCATCAACGCCTTCGACTTCGCCGACGAGAACCACGATGGACTGATCTCCTTCGAAGAGTTCAAGACGTTCTACAAGTGCGCGAAAGACGCGGCGGCGGGCAAACCCGTCGACGGTTGGAGCACCTCCCAGGACACGGCGAAGAAGAAGAAGGGTGGCATCAAGGGCAAAGACGTAAAGGCGCTCTCCCCCGAGATCGAACAGGCTCGCAAGGCAGCCGAGAGAGAGCGGCTGCGTAAGAAGTCCGAGCAGGCGAACAGGATTGCTCAGGAGAATCGCGAGCTGGGTGACAGGCTGAAGGCGAACATGAAGGGCCGCGACTCAAAGGCCCTCTCTGCGGAGATAGACAACGCGCGCCGCGAGGCCGCACTGCGTCGCAAGGAGGCTAAGGCCGACCGCGAACGCATGATCAGGGAAGAGAACAAGCGCATGAGGGAGCGCGTCAAAAAGACCACGGCCAAGGACGAGAAGGGTCTGTCCGCAGAGACGCTTTCCGCTCGCAAGGAAGCGCGAAGGCGATCATCTGAGCTCAACGAGGCGCACGCAGCCACGCTCGCAGAGGGCAACAGGGCCATGCTGTCCAGGATCGCCAGCGCCAGCGGGAGAGACGAGAAGGGCCTCTCTCCGCAGACGCTCTCCGCCCGCAAGGTGGCGCGAAGGCGGTCATTTGAGCTCAACGAGGCGCATGCAGCCACGCTCGCAGAGGGCAACAGGGCCATGCTGTCCAGGATCGCCAGCGCCAGCGGGAGAGACGAGAAGGGCCTCTCCGCGGCGACACTCGCCGCGAGAAAGCGCGTCGCGAAAGAGTCGGTCGATGCCAAGGCAGCGTACGAGAAGGCACTGCGCGCCGAGAACCGTCAGATGGCCTATGTCCTCGCAAACACTGAGGGCAGGGACGAGAAGGGCCTTTCCGCGGAGACCTTGGCGGCGCGTAGAAAGGTCGCTGCGGAGTCCAAGGCGGCGGCCGCCGCCCACGAGGAGGCGCTGCGCAAGGAAAATGCGGCCATGGCCGTCCTCCTCTCGAAGGTGGAAGGCAAGGATGTCAAGGGTCTCAGCGCGGAAACGCTCGCGGCACGCAAGAGGATCGCCCAGGAGAGCGCCGATGCCAAGGCCGCCTATGAAGAAAAACTCGCCGCAGAAAACTTCATTCTCGCGAACAAGCTCGATGGCGCGACCGGTCGCGACGAGAAGGGTCTCTCGGCCAGGACCCTCGCAATGCGCAAGCAAGTGGCCGCCGAGTCTGCCGCCGCCAAGGCGGCGTACGAAGATGCGCTCGCCGCAGAGAACAAGCAAATGCACGACATCTTGTCCAACGTCGAGGGCAAGGACGAGAAGGGTTTGTCCGCGGAGGTACTCGCAGCGCGCAAGGAGATCGCCGAGTACTCAGCGGCGGCCAAAGCCGCGCACCAGATGGCACTTCGAGACGAGAATGCCGCCATGGCTGAGTTGCTTGCAAACACAGAGGGACGCGATGAGAAGGGCCTCTCCGCGGAGACCTTGGCTGCGCGCAGGCGAATCGCTGAGGAGAAGGCGGCTGCCAAAGCAGCGTACGAAGCTGCACTCGCCGCAGAGAACAGGGCTATAGCCGATCACCTCGCGGGCACAGGTGCTTTTTACTGACTTCCGAGCGTAGGAGCCAAGATGCTCACAGAGGTACGGCGATGCGTCCCCAGGCTCGTCTCTACCGTACGTGCGCTCGCACACACAGCGGAGACTGCCGTCCACACCTAGCTGCACTAGACAAGCGCATCGAATCCAGTTTGTTAGTATTAGTTTAATAAGGGGGCACCCTCTCACATGCACGTTATCAGCTATCAGCTGGTGCTCCACGTGCAGTCGTACCATTTGCGCGGCAGGTGCGTGCCATGCAAGATGCCTCCAGCGCCATAACCGCTCGGATCGAGGTTGCCGTACGGATCACCGCTCCCGAAGGGATCAAACCTGGACAGAGACCCACCCAATCCAGCGTCAGAGAGACAACACAGACAAGCACAAAAACAGGCGAAGATAGACCCCTCTCGTCGAGCATCCGCAGCCCGCACCTGTGCGCTCGGTCGAGTCCCATCGAGACCATAGAGTTTCCTAGGCCCGGTGGCGGGCGTCTGCGCCGGGAGGGGAGCCGAGGTCGCGGGCACGGTGGCGCCAGCAGCAGCTCAGCACAGTCGCGCGCGTCGAGCGGGTGCTCTGCCTCGAAACTGAACCAGCTGCCTTCCGTCGCCCCCATTGAGGACGTTCCGAGGCTGACGTCATCGGAATCGCGCTCGTCCCACAAACTGACGCCCTCTTTCGCTTCGCCTCGCGAACCATCGTCCGCAACCCCTGTGCCTTTCGTTGTTTCGGCTGCGCCGCGCCAAAGGACGGCGTCGCGGCATGCGCCACATGCACCCGCCGCGCCGACTGCCACCGCTGCCAACCAGCTGGGGGACCAGCCGGGTATCCATGCGGGCCGGTCACCACGCCGCATCCCCGCACTCTTATTTCGCCGCCGGGTGGTCACGCTGGACGCGAGCGCCAACACCTGCGCCACGACGAAAAGGCCCAGCGCCAGCGTCATGATGAGCGTCGCAAGCGCAGCGAGGGGCAGCAGCCAGCCCTCTGCGCACGCGAACACCAAAATCTTGTACGGCCAGCCCAGTTGGTACATGCGTGCCAGCAGTGCATAGAGCAGCGTTCCATAGGCAGTCGAACCGCAGCCGAGGAAGCCCAAGAAAAAGCGCTGATTGCCTGCGCCGATGCAGGTCCCCATGGCGCCGCAGTGGTGGTCGAGGCGCCGCACGCACACGTTGCAGTCGCGGCAGTGCGCTGCGTGCGGCGGCCGCCACACGTTGCACGCCGCGCAGTATTTGTGCACCTCAACCGCGCCGTCGCGACCGCGTACACACCTTACGATGTCGCCCGAGGCATCGCGGCGGAAGTTGGCGCACTCGGACGGCAAGGGAGTCTCCACCCCACCGCCACCTTCTCCCGCACCCATCTTGTCGGCGCCGTCGTTGCCACCGCCGCTGCCCCTCCAGGTGTAGTACCTGTCGCCTGAGTCCAGAGAGTGCGCCACAAATGCTCGTACGGCCGGGTCGACGTCCTCGTTGGGCGTGATCACGCCGGGATCGGAGACGTACACCGCCGTCTGCAACGCCATGGCGGCGCCGAGAGCAGCCGTGAAAACGCTGCGCACCCCCTGGGCGACGTGCGCATAACCATGTGGAAAAACGGACGCAGTCGCGATCACGTACGCAAAGCAGTGGCACGCCATAAGCGCGGCCCACGCGTAGGGCGTGTCCGTCCAACGCTCCTCCCAAAGCCAAGGCTCGCGCGAATCGCGCGTGCCCACTTCGCTCGCGGTGCTGGCGCTCGCGCCGCAGGCCCCGCCACTCGAGCCCTCAGGGCGCGCCCCCCCGCTCTTTCCGCCGCCCGCGGCGCCGACTTCGGCGCGCTCGGTGCCCGTGTCACCCCCATCTTGCTTGCGCTCACTCGAGCGTGCGCCACAGCTGCCTTCGTCCTCGTCAGTGGGCGCGACTGCCCGCAGCACGCGGTTGGCGTCGAGGGGTGGCGCATGCGCGCCGCTCGCGCCCCAGCCCGCAAGCGCCGAGGCCGCTCCTGGAAGTAGCGGTGCAGTCGAGAACGGCGACCCCGCGAGGCACGCTCCGCATCCCCAGCGGATCGCGGGGGGTAGCGACGCCAGCGCCGCTCCGCCGCCAGAGAGCAGCCGCGAGAGCGGCGGCGCGCGTGGCCCGCGGTCGCCCAGTGGCGACCGCAGCGAGAACGGCCCGCCTCCCATGCACCGCCGCGCCGCGCCGCGCCCCGCCTCCGAGGACCGACGGGGGGAGGACGGATCAATCGGCGAGGGAGCAGGCCCCCGGCGCGCTCGAGCCCCGCCCCTCCTCGCCACCTCGAGCGGTGGAAGGGAGGGGTGGAGCAGGCAGCGCCCGCCGGGGGACGGCGACGCGCTGGCGCGCGCGCGCTGTGGCGCCGAAGTGTACTTACAGTAGGCACGTTTGGGTTGCGAGCGCTTCGATCGATCGAACCGAACGAGCCAACCAACCAACCAACCTTTTCAAGAAGTGAAACGGGTGTCTCCTGTTTAGGGTTAATTTGAACGGGTTTGGAAATGGACTCACCCGTGTGCACCGCACCGCACCGTGTGACATCACATTGCACTCCCTTCTTTGGAGCGCGTCCGCATTCGAAATTCGTTTTGACCTCCTCTCATCAGATGCTCCTCCTTGATGGGTGCTGGCGGGGCGCGCGAGTGCGCCACAGCGCCCTCAACCCCCCCCCGCCCCCCCATCCGGGCGGCGCGATGGGTGGGCGCAGGAAGGGCGGCGGCGCGGCGGCGCGGCGGCACGCCAAGGCGGTGGGCGGCGGCGCGCGACGCGGGCGCGCGGCGCAGCTGTCCGACTCGGACGCGGTGCCGTGGGGCTCGGACAGTGGGGACTCGCTCGACAGCGAGGACGCGCGAGACTACATCGCCAACTTGCAAGCGGAGATGGTCGCTGACGCCAAGTGCGATGCGGCCACCGCGGGCGACAGTGCCGAGGCGCCCCGACTGTCCACCGGCGCCGCTGATGCGCCGCTAGAAGTGGTTGACGTGGCCGGCCTCGAGCACGCGGCGTACGAAGATGCTCTCGATGCCATGGCGATGGAGCTCGCCGGCCTCGGCGGCAGCGAAAGCAGCACCGGCAGCGACACCGGCAGCGACACCGGCAGCGACAGCGACGTCGAGGCTTCGATCACATGCCGGAAGGACGGGGGGAGAGACGCGGCCAGCCGCAGCGCGCGCGACCGCTTCATGGATGACATCGCGGAGCCAAGCTACGTTGGCACCGGGCCGGGCTTCCGCGACGGGAGAACGCGGCGCCGCGGCAAGCGGGCGGCAAGCGAGCTTCGCGAAGTGCGTGCGGGCAGGCAGAAGTCGTCGAAGTGGAAGGGGCGCGACCCGGACGAGCCCACAAAAAAGGAGCTGCGCCGCGCGCGCATCGCCGACAAGCGCATGGCCCGCGCCAGAGGGCGCGGGTTCGACGTAGAGCGCGTGGCAGAGGCCCTCGCGGGCTTCGTCGAGGCAGAGGGCGACATTCACGCCTTCGAGCCCATGTGCAACGCCGCGCGGCGCCAGGTGCACATCTTGGCAGCCGCCTTCGGCCTGCAGAGCACCTCCCAGGGGAGCGGGAAGAAACGCTTCAGCGTGATCTCGCGTACGCGCCACACGCGCGTCCTCGGGCGTGAGGAGCTCGAGTCCGTCCTCGCCACGCTCAAGGCGTCGGCCTACGACGAAATCGCGCCCCTCGTGCGGCCCAAGGGCGCTAAGCCAACCAAGGCCGAGCGCCGGCAGATGCAGGTGCAGATGCAGGTGCAGGCGAGCCGGCAGCGCGTCGTGCTTCGCGACGCGCACGCAGAAGGCGGCACGGGCAGCTCGGGCAAGGGCAAGGGCAAGAGAGGGAAGGCTGTGCAGCGCAGCCTCATGGCTGAGGGCCCAGCGCCCGTTTTCGTGTCAGCGGGCGTGCAGGGCGGTGAGGAGGATGAGCTGGAGGGCCCCGCTGCGGACACGGGCAATGGCGTCGGCGCGGAGGGCGAGCAGGACTGCGGCGCGCCGAGCATCGGCGGGGCGGGGAGTGCGGATGCGCTGCAAGTCGGCGTGTCCGAAGCTTGCGCGCACGGCGGGGCGGATGCCGACATGCAGGAAGGTGATGCGGGTGCAGACACGCGCAGTGACGGCGGCAGCGGCGGCGACAGCGCATGTGCAGATGCGGGTGCAGACACCACGCGCATGATGGGCGGCGGCCCCGCCCTAGGGGGTGGAGCGCCTGGGGGCGACATCGATGTCAAGTGGCTCGGACTTGGGGCGGGGCCGTCGTCGGCGCAGACTGGCAAGGCCAAGGCGTCTGTGTCGACGCCCTCGAGGGACTTTGGCGCTTTCGAACGTCACGGTACAGGTTTCGGCTCGCGCATGCTCGAGAAAATGGGGTGGAAGGCGGGTGAGGGCGTGGGCAAGAAGCGCGACGGCATCGCCGAGCCTGTCAAAGCTCTGCGGCGGCAGAAGAGCATGGGTCTGGGCTTTGAGTAGTATATTGTGCTTGGGCTTTACGACTTCAGCTTCAGCATCATGCCGCGCAGCTCCTCGGTCGTAGGCGATAGCATGGAACGGCTGCGGTAGCTCGTGCGCAGCGCCTTCGAGAGCTCCTCCCAGCGTTCGGGCAGCAGCTCGCAGGCCGCTGCCCAGACGCGCCCCACTGCAGGCGAGTTCTCGGTGCCCAGGTGGCCAGTGATCTTGGCCTTGAGAGCCCTCACCGCCTTGTCAGGCGGCATGGGCATTTTGAGAGAGCGCTCGGCTTCCTCCTTAGAGAAACCTGCCGCGAGAGGCACCTCGTCGGCGGATATTGTGCGAGCGACAGCCTCAAGCTTGCCGAGGAACTCAAGCGGCTTCCCAAAATTTTTCCCGATGAGGGCCATGAGATACTCCTCGCGCTGCTCTGTGGCGCGCGCCTTGGCCTGCGACCGCGCCTCTGTCGCAGCCGCTGCCCCTGCTGCCGCAGCGCGGCCGAGTGCTTGAGCCAACGCGCGATAGCTCTCCGCACGCAAAAGCGCCCCGCGCTTGTCTGTCTTCTCGCGACTAGCTGCACCCTCGGTGGCCTCTGTGAACGCCGTCATGAGCAGGTGCACCGACATGTCGGCCACGTCGAAGGCCTCCGCGGTCACCGAGTCGTCGACCGTGTCAACAGCTGCCACGCTCACCGCCAGCTTTTCCGCCTCCTGCCGCTGCTCTTCGACCTCGGCGATCGCCTTGCCGGTCGTCGTGGCGAGAGAAGTGAGCGGCTCGACGAGCCTACCTCCACCACCCTCAGCGGCCGCGATGGGCTCGCAAAGCGTCTTGATGTGCCCGACGAACGCATCGCGCAGCATATCTGTGCAGCTCTTCAGGGTGGGTACCATGTGCTGGTGCAGCCCGCCGTACACCCGCCATGCCTCAGTCGCTGCCATCGCTGCCAGCGCGCCTGCCGGGCTCGCGCTGCCGACCCACCTGGCAAGGCCAAGGATGGGGCCGAGCGCACGTGTGGACATCTCAGTGCACGCGTCGTCGAGCGCGGTGGTCTCAGTATTGGCGATGCCGTCCGCCTCTGGCAGCGTCGTCTTTGTGGCGAAGGCCTCGTGCAGGAAGTCGCTCTCCGTCTGGAGAAATGGCAGGAGCCTGCGCAACCCCTCGGCATATGCCTGGGTGGGACTCATTCCCGCATCGGCACTACGCAGGCCGCGGCAGAGCATGTCGGCTTCTTCTTCGAGCAGCTCGCTTGCCTTGATCGCATAGTGCATGCGAAGGCGCACGCGAGGGCCGAGCATATGCCGGCTGGCGGGCGGGCTGGGGCTATCGTCGTCACTTTCCAGCGATCGCCTCGCCTTCGACACAAGCCCGTGTAGGCAGTCCGCCTCGGGCACAACCAGCAGGTGTTCGCGCACGCGCATGTGCAGCCGCTCGTGGTCAGGCATTGGATTCCAACGTGGGTGAGTACCGCGTGTGTTTGAGACGCAGTGCGTGAGCTCCTCTGAGACTGCCCCCTCCGCGCGCCGGATGAACGTTTCACCGGCCTGCACCAGCTCCTGCACACGCGATGCCACCATCAGTGGCAAGCCATGCCGAAGCCGCAGCGGTGCGGGTAGGTCGCGCCCCTCCACGAGGGAATCTAACGCATCCCCGAACTCTGCGGCTGCGCGCGCGGCCATCGGTGCACCCTCGCCGGTGAGAGCACACGACGCGATGGCCCGCTCCGCGTACTCAGAGGAGTGCAGCACGGCTACCAGATGCTCGCATGAGGCAAGCAGGCGAGTATGTGCGCGCGCGGTCATTTCCAGCTCGTTGTTGCGCTCTTCGATGGCTGTTATGTCTGCACGCATGGCTGTCATGTGCGCGTTGAGCGCCTCCAGCCACGAGTCTGTCTCGTCCAGCCTAGTGGCCGCCGCGTCGATGGAACGCAGCACGGAGGCGATTGCCTGCTTGGACTCGAGGATGGCGTGCACATTGGCGCCCTCAATGGCCTGCAGCTCATCCTCGAGACGCTGCTTAAATGCGGCGACCTCGAAATGCCTTCCCCCATCCTCGCCGCCGCCTTCCGCACAGCGTGCTCCGTTGCCGGGATCGCCGCCGCCCGGGCCATCACCGTGCTCCCCACCGCCGCCGTCAAAGTACTCATCGAGGAGCAGGCCAAGGTCGAGCTCCTCCGCCTCGGTCAGATTAAGCACTTGTTCGGGCTCCTTCGTGTCTAATGTCCCGCTCCTGCGCTGGTGCTTGGGCCCGACAGTGCCGGGCAGGGCCGCCGCGCTATCGCCCTGCGCGTC
This sequence comes from Prasinococcaceae sp. CCMP 1430, assembly GCA_013416795.1. NCBI lineage: Eukaryota > Viridiplantae > Prasinodermophyta > Palmophyllophyceae > Prasinococcales > Prasinococcaceae > Prasinococcaceae sp. CCMP 1430. The sequence goes on from RQSC01000016.1 coordinate 59,480, forward strand.
CCGCTCGTTCTGTGCCGCTCTGCTGCTTTGCCTGTCTCGCTGCTGCTGGGTGGTCGTGGCGTGGTGCGAAGGCGTGCGCGCGAGCGTTGCTGCATCGGCGCCGACTAGCTTGGGCAATGGTCTGCCGCGTGCTGATGCGTGTGCCTGCGTTGCGCGCCACAGCGCGCCTAGCCAGGCGTCTCGCGCTTCCGTCGAGCCACAAGCGTACGCCATCACGACTGTGCCACGCACGGGGCCTTCGTCGATGCCCAGCGAGAACCCGTTTCGCACGCCGCCATTTGCGAGCGCCTCCACGCGCACGAGCGTCTTTAGCTTGTACGTGCGCCCAACGACCCACGCGGAGCCCTCGCCCGCGGCCGCTGCCTCCACCGACGCCCCCTCGCGCAGCTTGAGCACGTGCAGCCGCTCCTTGCCGCGCCGCTCGCCGCTCGCAGACTCGCTCACGCAGAGTAGCCGCACGCTGCCGAGCTCCTCGGCGCCCTCCACGCCGGCGCTGGACGAGCCGAAGTGCGAGACGACGAGTTTGCGGCACACGACGGCGGCGGCGATGGCCCCGCCGGTGTCTGCCTTACCCAGCGCAGCAGCTGACCGAAGCGCTGCGGCGGCGGCAATCTCCGCAGCAGCCGCGCCTGCGCCAGCGCCGGTGACCGCGCCGCCAGCCGCCATAGCCCGCGAAACCGCACGCCACGGAGTGTCACACCCTTGGCGTGGATGCGCCGCCCTCCGACTCCCTCTCCCTCTCCCTCTCTGCTCACCTCGTCGCCAGCGCTGGAAAACTCGCTCGAGGGGCGGCGGCACCGCTCCGCCGCGAGAGCGGCCGCCACACGCGAGCGCAGGCGCGAGGGTGAACGGGCGGGGGCGCGCGAGAGGGGGCCGCCCCGGCGGCGACGCCGCCCGGGTTCGATGAATTGTACTTTACACGTTGAGGACGCCGCCCTTCCTCGCCGCGCCGCCGCCTGCACCTGCGGATGTTGGCGCTGCTCAGACAGCGCAAACCAAACAAAAAAAATCATCAGAACGCATTTGCGTGTGCCTTTTCCAAGAAACAGTTTAAAACCCATTGAGAAACGACGGAAACGTACCCAATATGGCGGAATTCCGAGCGGACGAGCGAGCGAGCGAGGCGAGCGGGGCGCCGACAGGTGGTGTGCCGCCGCCCGCAGCGCCCGAGGCCACACAGCGCGCGCGGGGCGCGGGGGGAGTGGCGGCGGAGGAGGAGGCGCGTGGGGGAGTGGAGAGGGCCAAGGCGGAGGGGAGGGGGAATAGAGCACGGGCGGGAACCCGCGCCGCCCAGCTGTGCAGCGGCGTTCCGCGCGAGGCGAGATTGCGTCGCACGGAAGGGGCCGGGGTGGGGCAGGGACTGAGAGGGACACGGGGGAGGGGGGCAGGGCTACCGCGGATGGCGCACGGCGCGAGCGATGCTCGCGTGTAGGGCGCGAACCTCGGCTCCGCGAGGGCGCGCTCGCGGGTGCGCGACGCCATGCGCTCGCGGGCGGCATCGCGGACACGCGCGCTCGCACTTGCGCTCGTGGCCGCGCTGCCGGCCCTGCTGCCGCTGTGGCCGAGGGATTCGCCGGCGCTCCTTGTCGCACACGCGGCCAACGTGCCCATCTTGACGTCAACTGGCAGCGGCTTTGTCTATAACGACTTCGAGGACGATCCGAGCGTGGCAGCTGTCGGGCTGGGCCTCGTCTTCGCCGGCGATGCGGCCTACTACTCGCGACGCTTGGACGCGTGCGGCGTCTGCTCCGGCGACAACTCCACATGCGAGGGCTGTGATGGCGTGCCGCTCAGCGGCGCGGTATATGACGCTTGCGGCGATTGCCTGCTCCCGCGGGACAAGGCGTTTAACACCAGCTGCGCGGACTGCGCAGGCGAGCCTAATGGGCCGCTCCGCATCGACCTGTGCGGCGAGTGTCACGAACCCGCCGATGCGACGGTGTTCTCCATGTCCTGCGCGGGCTGCGATGGCGTCGCAAACAGCGGCAAGACCAACGATGACTGTGGCGTGTGCGACGGAGATGCATTCGCGGGGACTGGGCGGTCGTACAGAGGGCACCCAGACGATGAGCTCCCATACAAGTGCCTCGACTGCGCCGATGTGCCCCACGGTCACAATTACGTGGACCTGTGCTGCGGCTGCGTGAGCGAAACGCAGGCGGGCGATCGACCGATGGGCGACATCGCACCCGAGCCACCGCCTGCGCATGCGCACGCGCTGGCGCTTTTCAGGCACGCGGCAGAGCTGCTCGCCAACGCGACAGCGCTCGAGAGCACGTGGCGCGCGCACCATGATGCCACCCTCGGTTACGATGGAGAGGAACCCAACAGCTACGCCACACTCCCCTTGGTCGAAGCTTACACTGCTGCCCGCGAGGCGTTCGAATCGGCTTGGGGCGTGGTCTACTCGGACGAAGCCGACGATAACTCGACGTGCTATGCGGAGGCCTTTGTGCTCCTCAATTCTACTGAGCCCCCTCGCGACATCTGCGGTGTGTGTGGAGGGGACAACGCGACCTGCCTGGGTTGCGACGGCTTGCCGCTACCGTATGGCGAGGGGCTGATGGTGGACGACTGCGGGGTCTGCGGCGGGGAGAATGGCGCCCTCGACGATTGTGGCGTATGCTTCGGAGGTAACAGCACATGTCGTGGGTGCGATGGCATGCCCAACTCGGGGATGCTTATTGATGCGTGTGGCCAATGTCTGGATCCACGAGATCCCACATTCGATTCGTCCTGTGCGGGTTGCGACGGCGTCCCAAACTCGGGCGCTGTCATTGACGACTGCGGTGTCTGCGCAGTGCCTGGCACCGACGCATTCAACGCGGGCTGTACGGGCTGTGACGGCGTGGCACACAGTGGGCTGGTATACGATGCCTGCTGCGAGTGCGGAGGGAACGCCACTGTGGACTCCGAGTGCTACACCCTCATCCTGGAAGAACAGGAACGACAGCTGAATTCTGTGATCCCGTGGACGGACGCGCTAAATATCACGCGCAACCTCCCGCTGCTCCACGTGACCATGGGTGATCAGAGCGAGCCATCCAGCATACAGGGCCAGCCGTACGACGCCTGCGGCGTGTGCTTTGGTGATTCGCGCAGCTGCCTCGGATGCGACGGCGTGCCTGCCAGCAGTGCGCTGGTCGACGCGTGCGGTGTGTGCGCTGGAAATTGTTCCGCTTGCGTGCCGCGCTGCGCGGAGCAGGATTGCGTTTTCGTGGGGCCGGACGGTGCTGGTGAGGCCGCGTGCGAGATCTACGCGCCTCCCGTGCCGGAGCTCGCGGAACGCGAACGCAAAGACTGGGTTGTCGTCTTGTACAACCGTGAGTTCGGGCCGTTCTCAATCGAGGAGCTTGAAATCGGCGCGATCATGGCCGTGAATCCAGTCAATAAGGAGCCTGTCATGCATTCGCTGACTCCTGAGACAATGGTTGGCCATCTCTATCGGGAGGAGCGCACCACCCAAGTGACATACGGCAATGCCTCACAGCAGGCAAGCCAACCGCAGGCGTGGTCAAAGTTCTACGATTTGGACGCCAACCCGGTCGCTGAGGATGGTACGCGAATCGGGGGGAGACAGACGGACCCCTCAACGTGCACGCTGCAGTGCCTCGAGTATGCGTGCAAAGTGCCCGAGTCTGAGTGGAGCGGTAGCACGTGCCCTGAGCTCGACTTCAGCATTTCGCGCTGCGTCACGTCGGGGGCGGAGTGCATTATTGGCAATGGCCTCCGATGTGACGAGGTCAAATATTCTTGGCTCACTGCGGCGCAGCAGGCCGCCGTATGGGCCAGGCCGGAAATGAACCAGAATCCAGTCGAATGGTTTGACGGGGAGCGCTGCGGCCACCTCAGCGCGCTCGGTGGAGTGGGTGCGGCAGAACTCGGCTGCGATGGCACGCTCACGTCTCCCTGCTCTGACCGCTGGCTTGAAGACATTGTGGAGAATGTGGTGACTATCACGCAAATAGAAACGCATCTGTATCACGGTGGCTATCTGCCCATGAGTGTGATGCCGGGCCTGGAGCGTGTTGTGTACGACGCGTGCACTGGCGCATCTTCGCGTGCGGGCGTCCACGAGCTGCATGGCAAGCGCACGGGTATCAACGATTTGGGCTTGCTCACGCTTGCTCCAAATCTGACCGCGTTCGGCGGGGCGCTGGCTATGGGTGCACATGACATGGACTGGAACCCCGATGAACGGTACATTTACGACGTGGTTGAGACCTGGCACGACCTTTCGTGCACGTGTAGCGCTACATGGGTGTTCAAGGACAGCGAGCCCATTCCGCCGACGTGTCCGCGCGCATGGCGCTCCTGGGAAGAATGGGAGGACTACGACAACGTGTTCGTGGCGGACAACCGCCGGTACGAGTACAGTGCGGTGCGCTCGCTGTCGAGAGGCTCCTGGAAGGTCTCAGGCGGCTGGTGGGCGAAGGATGTCGGGGGCGGTGCTGTTTCGAAGCGCGGTGCGTTTCGCATTGGCTCGCACGGCTCGCTCGCGGTGCACACGGTGGACACGCTCCCCACGCACTCATGGCCTGCCGAGGGCACGTACACGTCGCTCGCGCACGAGCATGTCGCGTCACCACCACGTGGTCCTGTCAACCCATACGACCTGGACGAATACGGCGACGAAAGTGACGCTGGGGGGTTCGGGAAGGACGGCCACAGTGGCACGGGAGTTGCCACGGTGGGTCGATCATACACGACGCTGAGACCCTTTACAGAAGTTGGGCTGCCGCCGGGCGCTTGCTATCGCGCGGCACGGGTGGTGCCGGCGGCAGCACACGCTTCGGGAGCGCTGTGGTACCCACAGCAGCAAAGCGTGGCACAGGGCTTCGAATTTGTGGTCAGATTTCAGGCGGTGGACCGCGCGCGCGCTTGCCGCGACGTCAGTACGCTTTCACGCTCAATGTCGCTCGAAATTCGCACGGGGTTGCACCGCACGTGCGAGCACGCCGGTGCGGATGGCCTCGCACTCGTGATTTCTGGGGACGACTCTGGCTTCAAAAACAACGCGCCAGGGGCGCTGGGGGAGGGCGGGCCAGGACTCGGGTATGCCGGCCTCATATCAACTCTTGCTGTTGAGCTCGACTCCTGGGCCAATGCAGAGCTTGGTGAGCCGCCAGGTGAGCACATTGCTGTGCACGCGTCCAACGCGGGCGAGGCAGTGTCTGCGCGCCACGCACACAGGCTGGGCGCGGCGGTGCTCGGCAGTGGTGTGCATGCGCGCGCAGGGAGCTCGCGGACGAGCATCTCTGCGGACGGGCACGTGCACACTGTGCGCGTGGTATACCGCCCCGCCGGGAGAAACGGCTTCGGTAGCTCCGGACCAGACCTCGTCGCAGCGCTTGAAAGCGGCGCATACGATGCGCGCGAGCTCTCTGAGCACTTTGTGGCCGGCGGCGAGGCGGGCAGCCTCGAAGTTTTCCTCGATGATGCACCTGGGCCGCAGCTGCGCGTCCCGCTGAGCTTGGCGGCAGTGCTGGGAGCGGATCGCTCGCGTGCGTGGGTGGGAGTCACGGCCGCCACCGGCGAGAGATGGCAGGCCATTGACGTCTTTTCGATGCAGTTTGATTCGTTTTGACCAATTCGATTGTAAATCATGTGTAGTACGTACTCTACTTGTCGACGAAGCGGTAGAGCACGCCTTGCCTGCGGCCGTGTTTGCTTTGCGCCATCACCTGTGCGATGCATCGTTCTTTGTACTTCTCCCATCGTAGCGCTTTCCGGTAGGCGGCCGAAAGCTCGGAACGCCCCAAGTACGCTTTGCGTGCGCCTAGAGCGCTCGGGTGTGAGATACTTGAGTTCACATCAGTGCCAGCGCGCAGGCTCTCCTCCATGCGCACGAGCACCGAGGGCGCCCGCGTAGCGATGTCCACTCGGCTGAGCGCTAGTACTTCGCAGGCGCAGGCACTGATTACAGAGGCGGTGCGTGGGGTGTTGTTCACGACTCCGACCTCTCCGAAGATGGCACCCGGGCCAAGCGTCCCTGCCTCAAAGAATCTCCGTGCTGTCCCGCGTTTGACGCTGGGCGCTGTTACTATCACTTTGAGCTCGCCCTGCGGTGACACTTGTTGTCAGGCACATGCTCGTGGCACACGCATCATGCATATCATACTGGCGAAGAGCGCATTTCGACCCTACGCTACAATGGATGGCTTCGCGCCTTTCAGTCCCACGCACAGGCATTGCACACCACTGCGCGCCTCTGACCTTTCGCACAACGTAGAGCACGTCAGAAGGTTGTCCCTGTGCGAAGAGCACGCGCCGAGGTGCAAGCTTGCGCGTCTGCGCAATTTCTGCCACACTTTCGAGCTGAGCGCGATTGCAGTGCTTGAAAGCTTGCGCGTTTCTCAAGAGATCTGCGCGAGAGGCTGGCATATTTGACGACCGCAGCAGCGCAGCGACCGCACAGGTACGTGTGCCGCGGGGAGACGCAGCGCGAGAAATCGGCGGCATCGTACATCAGAACGACGTGAGCACATGCGCGTGCGGCGGCGACGATCAATCAGAAGACGCGACGTCATGATGTCCACAAGCCGCACAAGCGTTGCTGCTCGTGCTCGTCGTGCGCACACGCGCACTATCATGCACCCTCTTGGGGCGACACGCATCAGTGAGGGATTTGCGAGACGCACCAATTTCGAGCCTCTGTGATCGAACAAGCATGCGCTCGTAGTCGTGCCTTTCGATGGCAACTAACAACAGCGGAGCCTCGCTCGTTGCTGAGACTGTCGCGGCGCGCTTGCGTCGGGCGTCATCGTTCGCCATGAGAGCCAGCTCACCGAAAGAGTCGCCAGGGCCTAAAGTGCACGCGATGAAGTGCCTCGGAACGAGGGTGTCTGTGTGTGGTCTATGCTCGGTATCCGTGCGCCCCTCAGAATTAGTCGCCCCCCTAGAACTGCCGGTGTCCCCAGTGTCAATACTGGGGAAAGTTTGAGGTGTACGTGGACGCACTAACCGAATGTGGGGGTTTTGCGACACGATGCTCACGCGTGCGCGCCCACTGAGCACAACGTAAAAGGTTGTGCCCTCATCGCCTGCCTCAAATACATTGCGACCCTGAGGAACGCTCACCAGCGACGCAACATCGCACAACTCCCTGGTGACAGCAGGCGCGAGCTTCTGGAAGAACAACACGCTCGACAAATGATTGAAGATGAGTATACGCTCATGCGTACTGCGCTCGCAGCCCGAGCGTGACAGCGCTGCCAGCAGCGCGGGGTCGGGGAGCTCATCGCCGCGGTCACGAAGACGAGAAATGCAAGCGTAATCTGGGTTGTGCTCGTGAGGGCATGATGCGCGCGCGAAACTCTGCGACTGAGGCTGCTGGCGGCCGTCCGCGTGAGCGGTCACTTCTTCTGTCGCCAAAAATCGCAAGGATCCCCTTCGACGACGCTGCGTCGTTCGATCGTGCGCCCTCTTTCGCCAACCCGCACGCATTCGCGCTCCACAAGAGGGAGTTGCGATCTCGTTCCTGGCGCGCGCGCCTGGCACATTGATGGCCAGCTCGTCAATGTCGGCGAGCGTGTGTCCTTTGGCGGGACTTCTGTCGACTGCGGTAGTGTCGAAAGTGCCTCCGATGCGGAGGGGCCTTGCGCGCGCGCGGCAACTGCGCGCGGCGTGCTGGGTGACCTCGCCGAGACCAACCCTCAACTCGAGCGCCGCGTGGGCATTGGCTTCCACCTCTTGCACGAGCCTTGACGCTTCGTGTGCCGCGTGCAAGGACATTCGAGTCACGAGCTGACCCTGCGTGAGCCCACCAGCCGGCGAGATATCTGCCGCCACTTCAGCTGCGATGGCAACGCTATCGGCGGTGCGCACATGTGCAGCGGCGGCGGCAGCGACCTCCAGCGCATCCACCACTGAATGGCGGCGGGCGGCGCGCGCGGCGAGCGCCAGCTGTGATCCACGCAAGCTCAGGCGCTTGAAGTGGCCCGCGCGCGCGGGCGAGGACACGTTAGCATCCAAGGCGTCGCCACCGGCGCTCAGATTCTCATTGGCGGGAGCGCGATGCCCCTGCGCAGGCACGTGCATATCTGTTCCCCAGGCGTTTCCCGCGACGAGCGCCTGAGGCGCCGCGCAGCATGCGCGCCCCCGTGCCCCTGGATCCGTGCCCGGGCGCCAGCCCCCCACCCCACCCCACTCCACCCCACGGTCCCCACCCCACCCCCCTTGCGCGCCCCGCCCGGAGCCCTCCGCCGCACGCACGCCCAACTACGCCCCTCCCCCCGCGCCCCTACGCAGCCCAGCGCGCGCGGTGTGGCGTTTGCGCCACTCCAGTCAAGTCCAGACCTCCCCCCCCCTCCCAACCTGCCCATCGCTCCAGACGCGAGAAGGACCGCGCCGCGCGCGCCCCTTCGTCGCTCCTGGCGCGCGCCCCTTCCGCTCGGCTATTTTGTCGCAGCCTTTTTTTGCGCGGATGCGTTTTGATGGCGGCGAGCGCTCGTATTTTCCTTTTCATTTTCGGCTTTTCCGACCTCATGCGCTCTCGCAGCGAGGCGCCCGTCTGTGCGTGCGTGCGCGCGGACGGCGCCTCGCGACGGGCGCGGGCGCCTCGCGCAGGCCGCTCATGGGTGACACGGGAGCGACGCAGGCTCGTGTCGAAGCCATGGCAGAAGCGATGAAGATATTATTGCCGTTATTACAAATCGGCGGCCTCGGCCGTGTCCACGCCCTGCCCCCGCCGTCGCAGCGCGCTGTCCAGCGCGCGCTGTGCCTCCTCCGAGCCGACCCAGTTGAGGAGAGCATCCCTGCGAAAGAGAAGCGATCCCGGGCGAGGCCCCAGCGAGTACGTGTGCCGCGTGGCCCCGAGCTCCTCGAGCATGGCCTTGACTTTGCGCTCAACCGTGGCGAAGCCCTCATAAGTGCCTACCCCTTTGCCATGGATGACACCGACCGTTGTCACCTCTGCGAGCAGTCCGTCCTCCTCGATGGCACGCGGGAGCTCGTCGCGCAACCAGCCCAGCAGGCGTGCCTGCGCGCCCGCGACCGAGCAACTATGCAGGTCGAGCATCAGTGTGCGCTGATTGTCCGTCCAGCGCGTCTCACGCTTGAGCACGCCCGCGGACGGGCTTCCCTCTGTCGCGAGCTTGGCGGTGAGCGCCACTGCGTCAGCACGCCTGCCGCTGGCCCACAGTGCATCCACCAGCAGACCATGCGTCACCCGATCGGGGTGCACACCCTCGTCGCGCATGCGGCGCAGTACCGACTGCGCGCCGGTCGCGTCGCCAGCCTTGGCGTAGGCGTTCAGCAGCGAGTTGAAGTTCCCGGCCTTCTTGGGCAAGCCCGAGGCCGCGAAGTCCTCCCACACGCGCTCAGCGCGCGTGGTGTCGCCGGCAATCGCACAGGCCTTGAGGAGCGCAGTGTACGCGTAGTCATTGACGATAGGCACGTTGGCATCGGCGCGCAGCTCTTCGAAGGCCGCAAAGGCGCCCTCCACATCGCCGCCGCGTGCGTGGGCGTTGATGAGCACGCAGTAGTGCGCGATCGCGGGGGGCACGGTGCCACGCGACACCATCGCATCGAACATTGCGCGCGCGCCCTCGGGCTCGCGCGCGCGCGCGGCCGCGTGCATCGCAGTCACGTAGCTCTTCTCGTCGGGCGCAATACCCGTGCTCGCGAGCATGGCCTCCAACGTGCCCATCGCCCCAGCGGGGTCACGCGCGTCCGCGTGGCACCCGAGCAGTTCGTTGTAGTCTTCAATGCGCGGCTCGAAGCCCGCGCTCGCCATGGCGACGAGCACGCGCTTGGCGCCCTGCACGCCGCCGCCGTTGTCCAACCGTGAGGACCTCGGCGCCTTCTCCTGCACATCCGCGCCGTCCCCACCATCCCCACCATGGTTGCCATCGAGCGACTGCCGGCCTGCCACGCGGCCCTTCGGGCGTGCGCGCGCTGCGGCGGCTACGGCGTCGCGGCGGCACACGTGCAGCAGTGCGGTGTAGTGCATGCGGCGAGCCTCAAAGAGCGCGCCCTCGAGCTCGCCGTCCTCACCCTCGCTCGCGCTCGTGGCCACCTCGAGGAAGGTGGCGGCATGCGCGGGCGGCAGCAGCTGCAGCAAGTAGGCGCCGTGCGAAGGCGTCCACTCCCAGCCAGCACCCTCCGCGCGCAGCGTCGCCCTTGCGACGCGTGCGCGCGGCGCTGCCGTGCGCAGTGCGTCGGCGAGCGCACCGAGAAAGGCTCGTGCCTCAGGCGGCTGGTTGGCGGCGAACGCGATGTGCGGCACCGCGCGCACCGCGCCCACGCGCTGCTGCCGGCGACGCAGGCCCTGCGGTGCCCGTCGACCTGCGCGCCCCCCTTCGCGCCGCGCGAACGACTCGTAGCGCGTCGGGTCGCCCACACCCGCGCCGGCGTAGCTGTTCGTCGGCCCACGGTGCCTGTAGCCGCCCGCTGCGAAGCCGCGCGCGGCGGCCACTGCAACAACAACGCCGCCTGGGCGCGCTCGTTCGCCGCCATGGGCATCATCAGAGCGCGTGTGCCGCGCGCGCAGCGGCGCTCTGGTCTCATCCGGGCCCCCTGCCCCACTCTCTGGGCGCGCACCCGTCCCTGCGCGCCCCCAGCCACTCGGCCGCTCGCCCGGCCAGGCAGGCTCCGGGTTCCTTGCTGCCGGCCGTTGGCGACGCTTCGCTCGGCGTGCGCTCCGCTGTGGGCGACGGCGCGGTGCCGGTCCCGCCGCCGCGCGCACCGCTGCTCGTCGCGGCGACGCCGAGCGTCTTCGATCGTGCCGTGTGTGTGTGTCACGGGATTTTACCAGAGTGTGTGTGTGTCTGGCTAGTACTAGGCTAGAGAGAGCTAGAGCTAGTGGTCCTACAAGTCGCTTGCTGGGCGTGCCTGTCAGCACTTCTTGCGGCAGGCGCAGGCGGGCGTGGCGGACTCGTCGATGGAGGGGTTGCAGTCGCAGTCGCAGCGCATCGGGGCCATGTAGCAGCCGAGCTCCCCGGGCGCTGTCGCCACCACCTCGCACGCCTTGCGGCCGTCGTTGCGCACCATCCACGTGCCGCCGCCGTACTCGCCGCGTTCGCACGCGCAGATGAGGCACGAATACACGGGGAGCGGCAAGCCCAGGAACGCGAAGGGGAAGAAGGCGCAGTCGTCGCCGCAGTCGTGCTGGCCACACGTGCCGCGCACGCACCCTGGGTCCACCCCCACACACACGCAGCAACACGGCGGAGCGCCCATGTAGCATCCCCCGAGCTCGCGCGGCGCCACGCCCGCGGCGTAGCGGGCGGCATCGTAGTAACGCACGCTCCGGCCTGGCGGCGGCGCCTCCATGCCCTGCGCCGTGGGGGCCCCCATCACTGTCACCGCCGCCGCCGAGGCCGGCGTCTCGTACGCCAGCTTCGGCGCTGACGCCATCGCGCCCCGCGCACGACGCGGGGCGCCCGCGCGCGCCCCCGCGCGCGCGCGCGCGCTGTGGCAGCAGAGGAACCGGCCGAGACACGGAGCCGAAACCGAAACCGTTTCGGGTTTGACGGATCCCATCATTTTCACGGATTCAATGAATGATCTGATTCGATTTCGCTTTTGGTTTTGCGGGGTGCACTGCGACCGGCCGGGCGGACTCGGACTTTGGCGCGCGCGCGGCGCCGCGAGGAGCAGAGCAGGCCGGCAGCGCCGCGCCGCCACGTAGGGGGAGGGGGGGAGGGGCGAGGGGATCCAGCGGAGCGAGGGTGCCTGCTCCTGCGCGGAACATCCCCGGGCGCGCGCGGCGTGGCCGAGGGGAGCGGCGCGTGCGGAGGGGTGTGTAGGGGGGGGGGGCGCCTCCGGTGCGCACCGGTTCCTTATTTTCGCGCGCGCGCGCGCGAACAGCCGCACGGCCGCGGGTGCAAGAGGGCGGAGGAGGGTGGCAAGGGAGCGGCGGCGGTTGCGGCGGCAGAGCCGCGCGCGCGCGGGGGGGGGGGGGGGGGGGGGGGGTGTCGCCCAGGGCAGCCACCACCATGCGTCGCACGGCCGTCTTCCCGCGCGGTGGCCATGGCGGCGGCGCGCATCGCCGCCGCGAAGCAGGAGAAGGCGCTCAAAGCGATCGCGACGCTGCCCGCGAACCGCCGGTGCTTCGTCACAGGGCATCTCGGCGCGCAGTACGTTGACACGACGCACAACGTGCTCGTGAGCACCGATGCGGCCGGCGTGATGCGCGAGTTCGGCTGGCGCACGAAGAGTCTCTCGATGGCCAAATTCAGCGCCGAGGAGGTGAAGGCGCTCAAGGCTGGCGGCAATGAGAAGGGCGCGCAGAGGTGGCTCGCCACTTGGGAGCAAAACCGCTTCCCCAGGCCCCCACCAGGGAACCTTCGCCGCATCCGCGAGTGGGTATCAGCCGTCCTCAAGGATGGGCGCTTTGAGGACACATCGGGTGGCACGGCCGGGGCCGGCGCGGGTGTCGCTAGCGCGGGCGGATTTGGTGCCTTCGGCGCCCCGCCCGCGAGCGGCGCGGGAAGGAGCGCTGCCCCCACCCCAGCGCCGGGGGGGCCCCGGCAGGTGCAGGACGTCTCCCAGCAGCAGCGGCAGCAACAGGCCAGTGACCCGTTCGCGAGCGGAGCAAGTGGTGGCTGGGCGGACTTTGGCAGCGATGTGCCACGTCAGGCGCCTGCTCCGTCAGCGTCGACTGCCTCCATCGCCGGCAGTCTCGCATCCCAGGACCTAGCCGGATTCGGAGGCGGGCCGTCAGCTGCGGAGTGGTCGGCATTTGGTGATGCCCCTGCCCCCGCCGCGCCGGCCGCCCGAGCGGCGTCAGCAGCGCCTGCCAAGCCCGGAGCAAGTGCTGGGGCGTGGGATGCTTTTGGGAACAGCGCGCCCGCTGCGGCGTCAGGCGGCTTCGGCACGTTCGGGGACGCTCCCGCTGCCGCAGCCCCTGCGGCCCCAGCCGCCCCTGGTGAGTGGAATCCTTTCGGGGATGCGCCGGGCGCACAACCTGCTCGGGCACAGGAGGCATCCGCGGGGCCATCGGAGAAGGACCCATTTAAGACTGCCGATGACGCCTTCGGCGGCTTCGGCGGCGCTGTGGGTGCCCCCCCTTCAGGTGACGCCTTTAGTGCATTCGATGCCACCATCGCGGGTGCATCGGGCGCCAGCTCTTCCCAAGGCTCCCTTGCTGCGACAAGCCAAGCCAAGGTCGACCCATTCGCCCATGCGGAGCCTGCGCCGCAAGAAGAGAGCAAGCCTGTCGCTGCGCCCGCGTCGCGTGCGATGCTCAGCGAAGATCTGTTTAGCGCCCCGGCGTCCGCGGTTGTGCCTGATGTGTCAAGCACTGGAGGTGCCAGCCAAGCGATGCCGACAAATCCGTTTGGCGGGTCTGAGGCCGCCGGACGGGCGACGGGGCCGCAGGGTGTTGGTGTACCCACGCCTCAGCAGCAGCAGCAGGGATTTCCGGGCCAGATGCCACCGCAACAGCAGCAACAGCATGGCTTCCCTGGCCAGATGCCCCTGCCACAGCAGCCTCAGGGCTTCCCTGGCCAGATGCCGGCGCAGCAGCAGCCCCAGGGCTTCCCCGGCCAGATGCCACCACAGCAGAAGCCCCAGGGCTATCCTGGTCAGATGCCATACCAGCAGCAGCCCCAGGGCTACCCCGGCCAGATGCCACCGCAGCAGCAACCTCAGGGCTATCCTGGCCAGATGCCATACCAGCAGCCGCAGGGCTATCCTGGCCAGATGCCATACCAGCAGCAGCCCCAGGGCTATCCTGGCCAGATGCCACCACAGCAGCAGCCTCAGGGCTTCCCTGGCCAGATGCCATACCAGCAGCTGCAGCCTCAGGGCTTCCCTGGCCAGATGCCACAGCAGCAACAGCAGGGGCTGGTGGCGAATGGCCTCGCGGGCGCAGGACAGCAACCTCAGCAGCAGCCGACGCCGTCGCCGGCTGAGCCAGAGGACCCCCCGGCGCCCGACTTCTTCGCTGACTTAAACCCCTCAGGGCTATCAAGAACTGCTGGGGTCGCATTCATCAAAGACTCGGCGCCTGCTGCTCCTGCAGCACCTTTGCCGACACCCGCTCCGGCGATGGCAGCAGCGAGCCCGCTCGACAGCTTTGGTGCAGGCCTCGGTGGAGCGCTCCCACCTGCCGTTCCGCCGGCCCGCACCAACGGCGGCGCCCCACCCGCCAAGGCGAGCACGAACCCATTCGCCTAGCGCGCGCGACCGCCAGTTTGCGACACGTCGAGATGATTTTATGAGAGTAAACGGGCGCATTGTGAAAGCTGTGGTCACGTGCCTGTACTTTGGGCGCTGGCCCACTGCGCGCGCGCGCGCGTGTGTGAGAGAGAGAAGATGGCACTGAATCAGCTGAGCGTCTGCGAACGGCAGCAATGCCGGTGGCGCACGGCGCGCGGGCGCTTTGTCAGTCACTCACATACTCACTAGTCGCCTTGGCCATTGCCGCTAGCGCAGCCTCGTGCTCGAGGAAGCCGTTGAAGAGGAAGGCGTCGCGCGCGTTGCGCATGGTCACGAGCACACAGCGGGCGGCGGCCTCGCTCTGCGTTTCGCTCGTCGCCTGAACAGCGGGTGACACCGCTGCTACGTCCGACAAAGGTAACCTCATGAGCAGCAAGCCGCCGCTTCGTCGCTGCGGGACATCGCTCGCAAAGCAGAGCGCCGCGCGCGACAGGTAGAGCACCCCGGCGACGAGCTGTGCAGCGGGTCCAGTGCCGATCACGTAGTGGCAGCCGAAGCTGCGGGTGCGGACGCCACCGCGTGTCAGCTATGCGGGCTGCGCATGGCGAGGCGGCCCCGGCAACCAATAGGCAAGCTCGTGGCGACCGCGGGCGCGTACGCAACTGGTCGATGAGTTTGTCTCCCGGCAGGCTGCCCGCGAAGCACTTCTTCCAACGCCCACTCGGCCCGCCACTAGCCACAGTGTCAGCAGCGCACACGGCCTTGCCCTTCATGGCATCCACGGTGCTTCGAAGGTCACCCGCAGCTGTGAGGTGGCCTGTGTGAACATGGCAACATCCGCGCGAGGACACGAGCGCGCGGTGTGCGCGCGTCAGAGTGCGCGTCGCGGCCTTGCGGGCATCGGCTTGCGCCCTGCGCTGATCGAACTCACCGAGCAGCTTGTTGGTTTTCCTCCCGACCGCCGCCACGGCTGTGCCGACAGCCGAGGCCGCGCGGTCAGCCGCGCGGCTCACCGCGCTCGGCGGCGCGGCCGCCGCTGGTGCCGAGTGCCACACGTATGGCTGTGTCTGCGCAATGGGAGCCATGGGTTGCCCCACCGGCGGAGCTGCGTTGGGCTGCGAATGGCGCGCGACGGCGGTGTTAGCCCTCAGCTCAGCCCTACACACGCACAGGCGCGGCGCGCTGGCGGGCGAGCACGCACATGCGGCCGCATGCCGCGCGCCCGCCGCCGCTGTCGCGGCGGCGGCGCGCGCGTGTGGCACCCGCGTCCGTCCGCAGCGAGGCACGCTCGGAGAACAGCCGTAAAGAAATGTCGAAAGGATATTCGGATTTGCGTCTAAACCAGCGGCGAGCCGTTGCAAACATTTGAACTCCGTCAGTTTCGATCAGCCAGCGCCAGCGTGGCGCGAACATGTGTGGTAGCGTGCGGAGGCGCCCATAGCCCGCCACACGGCGCGCGCCGCGGCCCGGCGCTCAGCGCCCGGGGGACGGCGGTCCGGAGCCCCCCCCCCCGCAGCCCCTCCCGCCCCACCGCCCTTCACCGTCCACCCCACTCGCGCTTGTGCCGGCGCTCCGCCGTGTGTGCCTGGGAGTGCGCGCGGGCGCCGCCACGCCATGTCGGTGACTTCGGATCCGACGAGCGAGCATCACTCCCGCCAGCGCATGCAGGGCAGCACCAGCGGGGGTCATGCGCGGGCATCTACGCCGTCGGTGTATGGCCCGACGGCCGGCGCGCCGCTGCACCCTGCACTCGCCGCGCAGCACGCGGCTGCCGCCACATCGTACCGCTCGCGCCGCAAGAAGAAAAAGTCGAGCCGGAGGAACCCGTGGGGGCCCAAGCGCAACGAAGGCGCGCGCAGGGAGGTGTCAGCGCCCACCTATGCCGCGCCGCCCGGGCTGCATTCCAGCCCGGCGTCGGCTGCAGGCGTGGCACACGTCGCGCACACACCCGCACACACAGCTACACACACACCACCGGCACACACCACACACGCAAACACACACCCGCACGCGCGAGCACCAACGCATGCCGCGCCTGCAGCACCCGCGAGGGTGCCTGTCGACATGGAGACGTACTCGCAGAGGCTGGATGCTGTGGCAAACCCTCGGAAAGGCCGGCTCGCTCGCCTGCGCGACAAGATGAAGAGGATGCTCGTGCGAGGCAAGGGCGAGCACAAGGGCTACGACGGAGCTGGCAACGATGCTGCTGACATCGAGCTCAAGGGCGAGGTGGAGCGGGCACACACGCGCGGCTACCTGATGCCGTATTTGACTTCCCTTACAGAGCTTGCCGCTCGGACAGCTGCACAGGAGGGCGCGAGCGGGTCAGCCGAGCGCCAAGCACGCGTCGCAGCGGCGTACGCTGAGCGTCGGGGCTTCCTTCCACAAAGCGTCGCGTTGCAGGCGCTTGCGGGTCTTGATGCGCACGGCCGCCCATTGCCCGCGGCGGGGGTCGGCAGCCGCGCAGCCAGCTCTGTGCCGACGTGCTCAACGTACGGCTCACGGTATGCTCCGGCGGTGCCGGTCACCGTCGCGCCGGCTGACGAGGGCGCACACACGCAAAAGCCGGGGGCATCGCCCGCGCCCGGCGTCACCGCGGCTCGCCCAACAGGCGCTGGCCCGTCTGCACTCTCACTTGGCTACACGGATAGCGAGGGTGGTGACACAGACGATGACAGCGACTCACGTACGGACACCAGCTCCGATGTCGACTCCGATGCCAACCTTCAGTGGGGAAGTGGGAGCGCACGACCGAGCGGCTTCGGCGGAAGCGCCATCGGTGGGCGCACGATCGCCACGGAGCTCTCGTCCGATTCAGACGACTCATCGAGCGCGACGGACAGTGACGAGAACGGCCAAGTGTTTCCGCCATTGCCGCGTCGCGCGCGCAAAGCTGGTGCTGCTGATGGCCCGCGAGGAGGCCATCCGACTATCGACCTGGATATAACGACCGATGAGAGTGGCTGCACCAGCAGTGACGATTCAGATAGCGGCGTGTCAGTGTCGTCCTCCCTCGACGGCGTGAGGGTCCCACTGCCCAGGCGAACGTGACTGCCATTAATCACATTAATATCACGTCTTTTGCGAGCACGCCAAAGCGCGACCCTCCTTGTTTCGGCCGAGACTCCCGCTGCCACCTCTCGTCACTCGGCAACCACTCCGCAAGTGCATCTGGGCCATCAGAAGAGGCGCGAGTGCGACATTGGCGGTGTGCGCATCCGCCACGACACAGCACGGCGCGCGCTGCCCTCGTGTGAGTTGTGGGACGTCAACGACCCCGCGGGGGGGTGTACAGCGGGGCGACGCCCATGGGCGTACGCAGACGAGGGCGTGCCTGCCGCGTCGTGTCGCGAGCCTGTTTGTGCCGACCGACCCGCGCGCGTACCCGACCCCGCGCGCGGCGCGGGTGCGGGAGGCGCTGCCAGCGCACTCGCGCTGCCTCGCGCCTCATCGGGCCTGGCCCAGTTCGTGCCCTTGCCACTGCGCAATTCAACACAAGATGCGTGGCACACGCATGAGCGCAGAGACGACGGTGCGTGCGTCAGTTTCACGCGCGGACACGCGCGCCGATGCACGTCACGCGCGTGGCCATGCGCGTGAGGCTGACGGTCGGGCGCGCAGCACGCACGTGTCATCCGGTTGCGCCCATGGCGTGTCTGTCGTCCCCTTCGCGCGCGCGGCCTTCTCCTCTCTTCGTTGTCGCGCTGAGTTCGTTAGGCGCCACTGAAACACCGCACGATCCTTGCCACCGACTGAGACCGCGTGCGCGCCGTCTGGGGACCATCGCACACTGGTGACGTGGCTGCTGTGGCCCCTGAAAATTTTGCTCGGTGCCTGGCCAACCACACACGGGTAGTTGAGCAGCCGCACGCGGCTCGAGTCGTCCGACGTGAGCACATACTTGCCGTCGGGCGACCTGTCCAATGCATTCAGATCGGAGCCGGAGCTCGCGCCGTCGCCGTACACGCCCATCACGTCGAATCCTAGCAGCGTCGTGCGGGTGGCCCACTCCATGTCTCGCATGGTAGTCGTCATCTGAATGCCGGTGGCTGCCTCGAAGACGAGCAGCTCGTATCCGTTGCACTGCGTGCGAATGTAGCGAGAGTCGACGGACCAGTCGACGTGTGACACTGTGCTCGAGTGGCCCTTGCAGCGTGCCACGCGCGTGTACTCGCACAGCTCGCCTTTCATCACCACGGCCAGGATATCCACGCACGTATCGTGCGAGCCAGCCGCCAGGTACTTTCCGTCCGGCGAGTACTTGAGCTCACCCACGGCCGACTTGAAAGTCTTGGCCCACGCCAGCGGTCTGAGCGTCGACGCGTCGAGCACTCGCACGCCGCCTGTTTGAGTGCCAACCGCCAGGTGCGCACCGTTGGGGCTCCAAGCGATCGAGCGGCAGGGCTCGCCAACGGACGCCGTGCGCTTGACACAGCGCTCGGCCGTGTCCCACACGAACACGCGCGCAGCGTCTGCAACGGTGGCAAAACGCGTGGGCCGCGCGGGGTTGAAGCATACCGCGTACAGGTCGGCCATGTGGCCATGGACAACGATGCGAGGCGCAAACTTCGGCTTGTTCCCGGCATCGACCTCCCAGATGTCGCACTTGTTTGTCCCACAGATGAACGTGCTCGACCCCGGCCTTGAATCGAGTGCGCGGAAGCCGGGGGGCGCCTCGGACGCGTACGCGCTCTCGAGCGCCACCTTGGCCACCAAACTGCCCAGCTTGGTGCTCGTGGGCGTGTCCCACTCGGTGATGTCCCACAGCTTTATGGTGCCGCCCGCGCCTGCCGACAGCAGCACGCGCCCGTCCGCGCGCAGCTTAATGCAACGCACGGGCCCCTTGTCCGCGTGTGAGTCAAAGAGGGCCACCAGCTCGTGGCCGCGCCACAACATGAGCGTGCCCTTGGGCCCGCCGGCGACGATGCGCCCGCTCGGGAGGAACTCGGCGCAGAAGCACGTGCAGGGGGAGGTCTGCGCTGCGTACGAGCCGATCTTTGCCACGTACGTACCCGTCGCCGCATCACGCTGCCAGAGCTTGAGGTGCTTGACGCCGAACGTGACGAACTCCTCCTTGCCGCTCTCGGCAAACTGGTTGAACTTGACGCCGTACACTGCTGGCGGCACGCCGTTCTTGCCTAGGCCCTCCTGCAGCAGCTCGCCCTTCATCCAGTCCCACACATGCACGGTATGGCGGTTGTCCATGCCGATGCTCACGAGCTCGCGCCCGTCCGGCGAGAAGGCGAGCGCGGCGATGCCGCGCACGCCGGGTTCATGCTCGAGCTCGATCATCTGTGCGCAGTCCTCGCTGTCCCAGACGCACACCGTCGGCGACTTGCCCAGCTGGCCGGTCGCCACCACCGACCTATTCGGATGCAGCGCGAGCGAGCGAATGTCGTCTGTGTGGCCGCGGAAGAAGCGCTGTGTGCGCGACGCGCCGTCGTACACCACGCCCACGCCGGCGGTGTAGTACACGATCTCGTTCTCCCTGCGTGTAAAGAAGAGGTTGGGGGCGGTGTTGTGCAGGCCGCTGTAACCGTGCACGAACTCGAGCTCCAGGTCAACGTCGGGGCGGCGCGCGCTGCGCTGCGCCATGGCGGGCTCGAACCAGCTCGGCGCAAAAACGCCCGTCTTGCAGGGTGCGTAGATGATCTTCTGCTCGAAGTTGCCCGGCAGCGCCTTAGGGTCGTACGGGCCGCGCACGACGCCGTTGAGGCTGGCAAGCTTGGCGCCGCCCGCGCACACCGCGTTCATCAATACGCTCGCCGGGCAAAGCCCCTCAGCGGTCGTGCCGAGCGACGCCATCACTGCGCTCGCCTCGCCAACGGTGCACTTGGCGCCCAGCGCCGCGAAGAGCACCGTGACCTGCTCGATGCTCAGTGCGTCGCCCGCGCGCACGCCGATGCCCGCGCCCGAAGCCGCGCGGATGAGCGCGGCCTTGATGGGAGTCACGGCGCCGGCCGCGCCTAGTCCGCCCGGCGACATCTTGGGCATGCGGCACGCGCCATCCTGCACGCGACGGCGCGCAGCGAGCGCCGCACGGATGTCATCGAGCACTACGTCGGCAGGGCGGCCCGGTGGATGCGCGCTGCCGAAGGTCGACCCGCTGCTGCCTGCGACCCCACCGCGACCACCGCCGGCGCTGCTGCCGCGGCTGTCTTGAGCCACCGAGCCAGGCCGCCCACCCTGACCTTGGCCGAAGCCCAAGTCCTCCTCGTACGCGTCCTTCGGCCTGCGCCTGCTGCCGCCGCCGCCCGCCGCGCCCACAGCGCCTGCAGCGCCGGAGGCCCTCTTCGGCGCGGCCGACACGGGTCGCGAGGCGGCCGCCTTGCGTTCGAAGGCACCGTGCGGCTCGCCCCACACTTTTGACTCCCAGAAAGGCGGGCGGTAGCGGGCGTGCCCCTTGGCGGGCGCCGACGCAAGGGCGGCGGCCGCGCTGCGGGGAGCGAGGGGGTGAGTGGTGCGGGTGTGTGCGCCGCGTGGCGGCAGGGCATGGGGAGGCGGAGGAGGGACGGGTGGGGATGCGGAGGGGCAAGGCAGCGGTCAGGTCAGCTGATGGCGCGAGGTAAATGAGGCGCACACGCGAGCGTAGGCGCGCTCCGCGCCATCTCGTGCTGCGCGGCAGTACGATGGCTGTGCCCTCGCCCCCCGCGAGCGAGCGAGCGAGCGGCCTCTCTCTCTCTCTCTCTCTCTCTCTCTCTCTCTCTCTCTCTCTCTCAGGCGGACGCACCTGTCCGCGACCTCGGCTCCGCGCAGCACACGCCGCCGCTCGGCGCCCATGAGCGGCGTGAGCGCGCCATCCACGCCCGCACCGTACGCGGGCGGGCCCCGAAAGGGCTCCACCGGCGCCATGGCCCGCCCCGCCGTGCAGCGCGGCGCCTCCCGCGCTCCGCCGCGCTCTCACCGACCGACCGACCATCCCCCCGCACACGCCCGCCCCCGCGCGCGCGGTCGGGGAACGCGGTCGGTCAAACGCTGCGCTCCGCTCCCCAACGGCAGATTTCGAAAATCGGCTTCGGCGGGAGGACGCGCGGGTTCGGTCGGACGAGTTCTGCTCCTCTCCCTGAGCTCGCAAGCAAGACACGGAAAAGGGATTCAGGGTAAAACGTGCATTCGGGGTTTGCTTCTGGAGAACGCTCTGACTCGACTCCCGAGCTCCCGAGCTCCGGAAAAGGGGGTTTAGGGTGAATGTTGAAGTGAGGGTTTAGGTCTGGAGAGTGCGCGGTGCGGTGCAGACTGCCTGTGTGGATCGGCCGGGTGGCCACGCCGCCGTGGGGCGGGTAGGGGAGCGCCTCGCGAGCGGCCAAGCCCTATCACGGGCGGCGCGCGCGCGCGCGAGCACGCGCGCGCGTCCTCACGCGCGTGCGTGGTTGCAAAAGCTGGCTGCGCTTACAGCCGCGGCGCGGCGCGCCTCACTCCGAGGACGAGTCAGCGGCGTCGGCGGTGGCGTCAGCTGCGTCGGCGGGCACGCGGTACAGCTTGTCGCCGCCCCTACTCGCACGCGAGTGCGGGTGCGCGCGCAGAAGCGAGAGAGAGGGAGGCAGAGGAGCGGCGAGTGCATGTGTGCGTGTGCATGTGCGCGCGTGTGCAGGTGTCGCACGCGTGCGTACACGTGTGCGTGTGTGTCAGCTGCATGTCCTTGTCCTGGCACATTCACACGCGCACAGCAGCGCAACCGTAGGCTCTCTCCCTACCCCCTGCCGCACGCTTGGCGCATGTGCACGTTTCACTGGCGTCTCGCCCAGTCTCTCGCTCCGTTTCACCTCTCGGGTGCCCGCGCTCGTGCGTGCCCATGCACACGTGCGCGCGCGCGTGAGCGCCTGCGCGCGCGCGCCCGCGCGCAGTTGCACGTACTTC
Organism: Prasinococcaceae sp. CCMP 1430; assembly: GCA_013416795.1. Taxonomy (NCBI): domain Eukaryota; kingdom Viridiplantae; phylum Prasinodermophyta; class Palmophyllophyceae; order Prasinococcales; family Prasinococcaceae; species Prasinococcaceae sp. CCMP 1430. The sequence goes on from RQSC01000016.1 coordinate 81,443, forward strand.
ACGAGCGCCATGAAGTCCTCATAGGGCAGCCCGAGATCCCTCTCCAGCTCCACCTTGCGCGTGTTGGCCGCCGTGATGGTGGTGAAGAGGTACGTCGTCGTGGCGAGCGTCACGAGCAGCGTGAGAGGGCTGAGCCCGCCTGCAGCGAGCTCGGCGACTGGGCCGGCGTGCGCGCGCGTGCCCACGCGTGCGGCCGCGCGGCGGGGCCGCCGCGCTGCGGGTGCGGCGGTCACTCCTGCTGTGCGCGCGGCCGCGCGTGGCGCCGACGCCACGAGCGCCATCGCCGCAGGTGTTTGTGTGTGGGGGGTCAGGGGTTGGGTCGGTGGCTGCTGTGGTGGGCGCTTTGCGCCCGCCGCGCGCGCGCCGCCGCGGCAGTGGCGCAGACGCGCACTCCTGCCACACGCACGCGTACGCGCGCGGGCTTCCTCCCCGCACCTACCCTACCCCATCCCGACCGCGCACACACGCCTTCGACACCCACGCACGCCCACACGCCGCACCCGCACCCACGCCCACGCCCCAGCAGGCGCGCACGCACGCACGCACGTACGCGAGAGCGCGTCCGCACGCAATCTTTTGCAGATAAGATTGCTCAGGCTCGCCCCCCAAAGCCCATTTCGATTTGACCTCCTTTTCCAAGGCGCCCGTGGGTAATTTACATTAAGTTTCAAACATTGAATCTGTTGGCAATACCGGGACGGGGGGCGAGCCCAGCGGCCCCGTGGGGCTGGGGCGCGGGGTTGGTGATGACCTGGTATCGCAGCGCAAGGCCGCGTTCCCATCGCAAGGCCGCGTTCCCCGAGAGCGCTCTCGCGCGCTGCGCGCACACGCGCATGCGGGTGTGTGCGCGTGCGTGCGCCCGCCAGGCCGGCAGTAGCAGAGGTAGAGCCAGTGGCGGCGGCGGCGACGGCGCGCGTGGGTTCGCGCACGCGGGCGTGGTGGCCACTGGGAGTTCTTCGTGCGCGAGGTCGGAGGAGGCTGCGATGGCCGGCGCTGCCCACCCGCCGCAGGCCGGGATGGCGGCGCAGCCCGCGAGCGCGTACGCCGCGCAGCACTGCCTGCGCGAGTACCTGGAGGATGCGATGGCCGTCGCGCTCGAGGCTGAAGGGCGTCCGCAGTCGCAGTCGCAGTCGCAGTCGCAGTCGCAGTCGCAGTCGCAGTCGCAGTCGCAGTCGCAACGGCGTGCGTTGGAGGGTGCGTGCGCGCCCGCCCACGCGCTCGCATGCGCGCCTGCGCGTCGCGTGCACGTGCGTGAACTCGCGAGAGCGCATGGGCATCCCCGCCACCTGTACGCTGACGTGCACGCCTGAACGTGCAGCGCTCGCCGAGTACTTCGAGCGCATCGTGCGCGGCGAGCAAGTGTGGGGGCGCGCGTGGGAGTACTCCTCAGCCACACCACGCAACCGAGCGGCTCTAGTTGACGCTCTTGCGTCGTCGGCCAGCCAGCTCGACAGTGGCGTCGGCGGTGGTGACGACGTCAGCCCCGTGAGTGAGCTCGACTGTCTGGAAGCCGCGCGGTTCGTATGCACAGACTTCCCCCGCAAGCAGGCGACGCGCGCGTACACGCTCGCTGAGCGGGTAGCCAACGCGCAGGACCCGAGCGCGCGCGTGACGCACATGTCCTTCTGCGCGGCGCTGCGCACGACACTCCTGCTGCGCGAACTCCTCGACGAGCTCAAGCGCTCCGTATGGAAGGATACAGAGCGCATTGGTGCGCCCGCTGTTCTGAAGGTGTGTGCGTGCGCCCGAGCATGATCAAAGTCGCGCGAACGCATCCTTCTCCATACCCCCTTCTCCTCCCCCGCCCCTGCACCCAACTACGTACCCACAGGCACGCGGAGACACAGTAGCGCGCATACTCTTGCCCGTGCACGGACGTCGTGACGCGCGCTCACACGCACTTGGCGCTCGCGCGCGTGCGCATACATACAGGAAGTCGCCGCCACCTCTGTTCGAATCCGCTCGCAGCATCCTGGTGCTGCGCTGCCGCCGCTGGAGGCCTGCAGTCGCGCAGTAGCGCGCTGCGGTCGCGAAGTGGGCTTCGATGAATTCGTTGCTGCCCTGCACGTCGACCTCGAGGGAGTAGCGCTGCTTCCTTGAGAATTGTGGACGCGCGCGGCCACGCCGCGCAGGCATCCCCTCTCGGCTGCGCGCGCGCGAACGCGCCTACAGCGCGCTGTACATAAATGTACTCACTGTATACAGCTCCGCTCTCGTGAGCGCGCGGTCGCACAGGCGCTGGGACACGCGCGGCTGTTATTCGGGGTGTCGGTTTCTTAATCCACAAAGGTAAATGAGGGGCTGGGGCTGGGGCGGAGAGCGAGATCAACTGCCCCGGTCCCGTGACACGCATGTGCGGCACGCGTGTGTGTATGAGGTGATACATCAGCGACGGATGGCCACCGCCACCGCGCCCGCAGTGGCCATCCGCCGGTCAAAAGTTGGGGAAAGTGCGCCTCCTCGCGTCGCGCCTCCGACGCGCGTGCTCACCCTGCGAGGGGCTCAAGTGGCTGGACCTCATCCGGCAATTCAACGTCCGCGAAGTACTCGTGGTTGAGCGCCTCGCGCGCGGAGATCCGCTTGCTTGGCTCGTACACCAGCATGCGCGACAGAAGGTCCAAGCCCGCGGGGCAGAGCGCCGTGCTGTCGTTGGTGCGCACCTCCGACGCGAGCGGGCGCGGCGACCACTTGGGAAACGTCTCCATGTAGTCGGGGAGCGCCGACACGCCTGGCCACCGCTGCTCATCGGGGGTACCCAGCACGCGGAAGATCTTGTACAGCTGGTCAATCTCCGAATCGCCCGGGAAGAGGGGGTGGCCGGATGCCATCTCCGCGAATATGCAGCCGCAGCTCCACACATCGACTGGCGTGGAGTAGTACCTCGAGCCCAGCAGGATCTCGGGCGCGCGGTACCACAGCGTGATCACCTCGTGCGTGTACGTGCGCACGGGGATGCCGAAGGCGCGCGCGAGGCCGAAGTCGGCCAGCTTGAGCGCGCGGCGCTTCGGGTCGATGAGAAGGTTCTGTGGCTTGAGGTCCCGGTGAAGGACGCGGTTGGAGTGGCAGTAGGCGATGCCGCTGAGCATCTGGTACATGTACGTCTTCACCGTCGCCGGATCGAGCGCCCTCTGAAGTGGGGTTTCCATATGCTTCTTGAGGTCCATGTCCAGGTACTCGAAGACCAGGTACAGGTCCTTCGCCACGTGCACGATGTCCAACAAGTTCACGATGTTGAAGTTGTTGAGTTCCTTGAGCAGCGAGATCTCGCGAATCGCAGTGCTCGGCACGCCCTCCTCCTCCAGGTCCAGGCGGATGCGCTTAAGTGCGATCAGCTCGTGCGGCCGATCGATGTACTTCGCCTTGTACACGATGCCATAGGTGCCCTCGCCGATCTTGGCAGTCGTCTCGTACACCTGCGAGCGAAGCCGTACGCAGCAGTGGCGGCAGGGGGGGTGCATGTCAGGACAAGTGCGCACACGCGCCTTTGTGAGCGAGCGACGGGGAGCGCTGCTATTCGCGGCCGCGGCACGCCCCACCCGCCTGCTCTGCGCTGCTTCGCCGCGCCGCGCAACTGCCACGCCGGCCGCCTCCCCCTGCGCGTGCGGAGGGACGAAAGGGAATGGAGAAGGGAGGAAGCGCGGCACCTGCGTCGCGCGTGCAGCCGCACGCCTGCATGCACGGCTTCGATCGCTGCGGAGTCGCTACCCCCCAAATGAGCTGCGTTTTCCCGCCAGCGGTCGGTCGCCCGCCCGCCCCTGAGGGGACGGGCGCGCGCGGCGGAGCCGTAGGATGGGTGGCGGGTGCAGGCGGCCGGCAGCGGCGGGGTTCGATGCCGAAGGGACGCGCGCGCCTCCTCGGCGGCGGGCGCGCGCGACGCCAGTGCCGGCGGCGCGCCGCCGCAGCGGTGCCGCCGCCGCGCACGCGCGCACAGTGGCGCCACCGCAAACGCCGTATGGCAGCGACGAATCTGCGCAATGCAAAGTGCATCTGCGCAGAATTTCGTGCCGCGTTGCATCGGCAGCCCACATTCGCGCGGCCATCGCCGGGCGTCCGGAGCGGCACATTTCGCGAGCGGAAACCGCAAAACGGTCGCGGGGTCCGGGCGTGCGTTGCGTCGATCGCGAGCGCTGGCCGGACAATGCACAGTGAAGTAACGACGCCGATCGATCGGAGCTAAAAACAAAAAAAACGGGTGTGGGTTAAAAAAAAATCGAAGGTGTGTGTGGGGGGTCGAGGCCGCGGCGGGGCGACCGTCCGTTCAGCCGAAGAGCCACACGCACGCGGTGCACGCCGCGACGTACAGCGCCGCGGCGATATCGATGAGACACCGCTGGACGCGGGGCGGCGCGTTGCACCATGCGGCGCCGCACAGTCGCCGTCGCGCGCCAGGCGCACGACTGCCTGATGCGTCCTCGATTTCGAGTGCTTCCATCCCATGTGTAGCGAGCGCGACGCCCTCGTCGAATCGCTCGGGGTCTTCACAGCTGCCTTCGGACGGCTGCAATTCATACGCTTCAGCAGCACTCGCCGCGGGGGCCATCAGCCGGGTCCGTAAGTCGCAGTGCCACAGAAGGAATTCTCTGTCAGGACACGCATAGGCAGGTGCCATCCCGTCATGGTCGCCGCCGCCGCCAATAACGCCGTTGCTTGCACCTTCCTCTGCACCATTATCTGCGTGTGAGGCGTCCAGGCGATGCCACCGACCTCTTATGGCTCTGCTTCGCCCCAACATAGCGAGCAGAGGCCCCGCGCCCAGGAGTACGCCACTGCTGAAGACGAAGCTCAGCACTGCAAAGTATTGGAAATGCATGCGGGTGTACCAGCCCAGAGCTTGCTTCTCATCCGAGCCGGCGATGCTTGCAGCTACTTCGGCCACAAACCGTATCGCGCCAGCTCCAACTCCCAGCACCAGACAAGCGCCCGCGCCGAATGACTCGGGCTGAACCTGCCGCGGCAGCGGCAGCATGCCCCAGATGTAGAGCGCAAGCACCGGCGGAGCGATGTAGGAAGGAGGCCGCTGCACGTATATGAAGAGCTGGCTGCCGAGCAGTGGGATGATGGGAAGCCACGCCACAGACAGCGTCGCGACCAGCACAACGCCAAGGCGGCCAACCCACACCAGCTGCGCCTCGCTTGCCTGCGGCCGAAGCTTGGCCCAGACGTCCACCGAGAGCAGCGTCGCGCTGGAATTGAAGACGGATGCCAAGGAGCTCATAAGCGCGGCAATCATCGCTGCGACAACGATGCCGCGAGCGACTGGCGGCAGCACGTTGATCACGAGCCAAGGCAGCGCTCGGTCGTAATCAACCTCGTCGCTATCACCACTCGGTGAGTAGACGCCCTGACGGCGCTGCCGCTGTATCGCCCGCGAAATCATGCCGGGGAAAACCATCAGGAAGCCAGGCGCGAGCTTGAGGAAGGAGGCGGCCACGCACGCCGCCTGGCCGTGGGCCAGCCCCCGCGCGGCCAGCACTCGCTGCGCGATCTCTTGATCCACGGCCCAGTACCACACGCTGACAACAAAGTAGCCCGTGGCGAAGGCCGTCCACGGGTACTCTTCGTCCGCCGCACTGCGCAGGATGTGCCAGTACTTGTCTGGAACCTCGCCATCGAGCGTGTCTCGCACACCGTCCCAACCTCCCGCCTCGCGCAGCGCGAGTATGAGCGTCAGCACGCCGCCCAGCAGGATTGTCAGCGTCTGCAGCACTTCGGTCCACACCACAGCCTTGAGGCCGCCAGCGAGCGTGTACAACCCCGTGAGCGCGATGAGAAGCACCGGCGCGAAGCGCGCCGCCGCCTCACCGGCCACCTCGCGCAGCACCACACCGCCGGCGAACAGGGTAGCGCCGACTTTAGTCAAAATGTAAAGCGTCAGAGAGATGGCCACTAGCGCCGCCCGCGACGCCGGACTGTATCGCGCCTCAAGGTAGTCCGGCACCGTCCGCGCTCCGGCCGACAGATAGACCGGCAAGAAGAAATAGCAGAGCGCCAGAAGGCAGACGCCGGCGCCCAGCTCGTAAAACGCCACCGCGCTGCCCGACGAGGCGCCCGTGCCTGCCAAGCCCACGAAGTGCTCTGCTCCGATGTTGCTTGCGAAGAGGCTCGCAGCCGCGGCTGGCCATCCCACGGCCCGCTCGGCCAAGAAGTAGCCGTCTGTGGATGTCGCGGCGCTGCGCGCAGAGCGGTTTGCTGCGAACCCCACAGCGGCGAGCGCCAAAAAGTACAACGCCAGCGACGCCAGCGCGGCGGGCGACGCCAGGCCGTCGTCGGGCTCGCCCATCATCCCATTGTCCCTGCCGTTCCCCACCTCACCGCGCCGACGAAAGCCGCACGCAGGCGGCGGCGCCGGCACGCCCTCTGGCGCCTGAGCGAGCACGGGCGTCCCCGTCCCCATCCCACCGCATCCCGCCAATGCACAAGGGGGAAAAAAACCCCGCCAGGGCGCGTTCGAATTTCGAAAAACGGGTTTGGGTTTGACGCTGACTCAAGGACGAATGAAACTGACAATCCGGGCAGCAGTGTTTGCGGGACGTTTCATGTGGTAGGGTTTAAATGTTCATATCAAAACGCACGCGGATCCGCGTGGCGCGCCGCGGGGGCTTTTTTTTTTTCTGTGCACAGTGCAAAAATGTCTGTTAGGTGTTCGGATGTGCGCGCGAGCGTGCACGCGCGCACAGCCAGCTCGCGCCCCGTCTCGCGCGCGCACTGCCAGCTCGGGCACCGTCCCGCGCCGCCCGCGCCGCCCTCCTCGCGGTACCCCAGCCACCAGCTGACGTCGCCGCGCCCCGGCAGGTGTGTGTCAAACACCTTCAGTCTGATGACAGGTGTGTGTCTCTCTCGGTGGGCGCGCGCGCGCGCGCGCGCATTGGGGAACCGTCTGCGCGCACTTTCGATTTCGCAAGAACTAAGGGTTAAACCCTAACTCTGATAAAAACAGCCCACGGAACCGCCCGAGAACTGGCGCGGCGCGGCGAGGCGTGGCGCATCCGGACCAGCAGCCGCGGCCACCACCCAACAAACAAGCCACCGCCACAGCCAGCCAGAGGGCAGATGTCACACGTGCGGTCTCCTGAGCTGATGCGGATGCTGCGGCGCGGGCGAGGCTCCGACCGACCGGTCGATCGGTCGCGGTCGGTCGGTCGGGGGACGGTGCCCGCACGGCGCCCCACCCACGCCGCCGCCACCCGCGTACCCACGGGAGAGTCATTCAAGCGCCATCAGAACGCATTGAAAAACGCCTCGCGCGCGGCGCGGCGCGGCGCGGCGCGGTCGGTCGGTCGGTCGGTCGGGGTTGGATGGTGCCGGTGGAGGCGGGGACGGGCAGTGAGTTCGAGCGCACGCGCAATGCCCACGGACTTGAGAATTTGGTTCCGCATGGTATCCAGCTTGAGCGAAAGCAGGTCCTCCGTGCTGTCAATCTCCTTCTCGAGCAGCTCCATGCGGTCGATGAGGTCCTCCATGTCCATAGCAGAGGCGTCGATGACCAACTCAGCGCGTTGCCCCATAATGCGCTTGTCCGCCTCGTGCTCGTCGTCGTGCAGTATGTTAGCTACCTCCTGCAGACGCGGATCGTTTGTGGGGGGCGAGGGGGTGCGTCAGCGTGCGCTGCGCGTGCACAACGGAGCACAAGCAAAGATTCAGCCGAACGTACCTCCATGGCGATGAGGTCCTCTTTGTCCTGCAGGCGCTTCTCCAAGACCTCGTCCATATCCTGTACCACGCTCCTGAGCTTGTTGGCCTCGCCTTTGTGCTGCTTGGTGATCTCGAGCGCACGCAGGCTGGTCTTTTTTGTGACGTCCTCGAGCGCACGGGCTAGCTCGATCTCAGTTCTTTCCACGCGCTGCTGCAGCATGCGAACCGCCGCGCTGAGCAGCAGGTCGATCGCGCGCAGGCCGAACGGTAGCACGCTCGCCTCGCTCGCCAGGTCTGGCGCAATCATCTTGGCGTCCGCACTTCTGCTGCGCGTTACCTTGAAGGGCTCGCCGATGCCAGTACCATCCTCGTCGGCGCCAAGCGCATTCATCTCCACCTCTGACTTTCGCCCGGGCGGTGACTCGTCGCCCGCCAGACCTGACGCAGGGAGGTCAGAGGAGAAAGAGCGGCCCGGGCTCGCACCCACGAGGCCGAGCCCGCGCTTGCTATCCCGGCGTCGGGGCGTGCCTGTCTGCTCGGCGTCCGGCAGTGGGCCGTTCTCGGCCTCGAGGCGCGCATCCTCGGCGGCTTGCTTCAGGAAATCCACTAGCTGCCGGTACAGCGGCGGCAGGTTCTTCGGGATGGTGTCAGAGTTGCCTGCAACGTCCGGGGAGGAGTCGCGCGGCGGTGGATGCAGGTGATACGCTGAGCCTCGCGTGCTTTGCGCGCCGTCGCTGTCCATGGATGGCAGGACGATGTATACGCGGTCGGCGGTGACGAGCGCGTTGACCTTCTCCAGACTGACGAGCACGCATCCGCGGCGGACGAGGAGCGCGCAGCTGCCCTGCGACACGCGGCGAGACGGGTTGACTCGGCGCAGTTCACCGAGTTCGAGGCCTGGCACGCGCAGCGACACGCCACCGGGGCCGCGCGCCCCGGCGTTCAGCTCTCGCAGCAGCGCAACGCGGCCCATCCGTCGGTGGCGCGCGGCGCCGCTGTCAGACACCTCGAGCACGCTGAGCTCGACCTGGTCGAGCTGCGATACTTGCAGTAGAGACAGCGAGCGTGCTGGGGTGTTCGGCAGAGCACTCGACCCTCCGACGGGCATCGACGGCACGCGGATCGCGGGCAATGGCTGCGGCACCCGCAGCTGCGGCATGCCCCCGGCGGGCGCGCTCGCCTGGCGCTGCGACGAGAGGCTGCTCTCGCCAACCAGTCGAGCGTAGTTGCCGGCGCTAAAGGAGGCCGCTCCGGGCTCGTACGTGACCGCGCGCGCAGTCGACACACGTGCGCCGCCGCGACCCTGCGGCGGCCGCCCGAGCAGCCGGTCGCGCTCGCCGCTGCCGGCGCGCGGGGACTCCTCTCCTCCGTCGCCCCCACCGCCGCCGCCCGGAACATCCAGGTACCTCGCCGCAAAGCTGCTGCGCGAACCGGAGGACGCCATCCTGTCCGACGCGGAGCGCATGGGTGGCTACGCCTCGCCGCCCCGCGCAAGCGCTGCGCGCCGGGCCTTACGGCCGTGGGGGCAGCAGAGAGACGGGGTTGAGGATGGGCGAGGAGCGTTGCGGTGCGGCCGCGTGGCGCCGCCCGCGCGCCACCGCGGCGGCGCCACGCGGCCGTGCCTCGTCCCGGCTACGCGGTCGTCGCCGAGGCGCGCGTTCCGATCATCGCGTAGTCGGGCACCATCATGGCCACCGTGCGGAAGAGCGCCTTCAGGTTGTCCGGCAGCTCCGAGCGGCCGGCGTAGCCGGGGTTCATCGTGATGAACGCGTTGGCGCTGGGCT
>RQSC01000016.1:101609-120045 GCA_013416795.1 Prasinococcaceae sp. CCMP 1430
GAGTGGACGCGCCGCCAAAGTGGTCGCGCTCGCCAAGTCCCAGCAACGCAAGCTGCGCATGCACGTCCACCCTGACAGGCTCACCGCTGCCCGCAAGGAGGCGCTTGGCAACGCCCTCCTCGACAAGATCGCCGACGTCAACTGCGTCCTCGATGCGGCTCTGCTCACCGTGGGCGACGGCAAGGCGGTGGTCGCCTACCTCGACTCCCTTCCCCCCGACCCCCGCACCTCCACCGCCGGATGCGCGCCAGGGGCGGTTCAAGGCGTTGTCGTCGTGGGCTTCCCGCTCGGCACCAAGGACTTCGTTGCAGGGGCTCTCGCGAAGAAGGACGCGGTGTACTACCGCAAGCTCACCGCCTGCAACCAGTTCTCCGCGTGGGGACACAACAGCGCAGCGCTCTTGCTGCTCCGTATGTGCGTCCACCCCATCAGCGACTACCTCCTGCGCGGCCTCTTCCCGGGCGGCAGGGGCGAACAGGACAGGTACGCTGAGCCAACACACTTCCTCGTGAAGCGTCACCACGCCCTGCTTCAGGCCACAGTGGACTGCGCGCTCGGCCAGATCCCGCCAGACGACACTCCGACCCGCACCGAGTCGCTGGCGAAGATCTTCCCCAAGCACGTCGGGCTTCCGATCTCCCAGGGAGGATTCGGTATGCGCGCCCCTTCCACCGTTCGCCTGCCGGCGTGGGTTGGTGCGAGGACTTCAGTCCTTCACCTCGCCACACGCCACCCCCTCGCTTGGCAGTACTTCACCCGCCCCGACACAGCGGGCGCTGCCCTGTACGAGGCCCTGCAGACCATGCTCAACACCGACCACGACACCAAAGCTCCACCGTTCCCAGCCAATGCCGACCCAGCTTCCATGTCAATCCCGGCGGACGTCTGCCAGAACATCCTGCAGAAAGCCGTCGACGGACTCATCAAGAACGAGCTCCTCACCCTCTCCAACGTCACAACGGAGGACCTCGTTCGCCTCAGCTCCGTCTTGCACAAGGACAACTGCATGTATCGCACGTTCAAGCACCCTGTCTACAGACACCGCTTCGCCTCCCCACAAGACCCGCTCATGCCTCGCATCACCGAGCGCGGCTACTGCATGGCCTGGTGTCGTCGCTTCGGGCTGCAGTCGAGGCTCGTCTCTCCGGACGCCCCACACGCTCCCTCGTGCCACTCTGCAGCAGGCATCAACGGCGCCCACGCCACGGTCTGCTTGTCGACAGCAGGGGAGCGCACCTACCGCCACAACCGCCTCGTGCGCAACTTCGCGAAGGTCGCTCGCCGCACCGGCTACCACGTGCACACCAACGGCCCCAGCTCCACCAACTCGTTCGAGTACTCGTTCGGTACTGACGAAAATGGCCAGCCCACTGACCTGCGCTCGGACCTAGTCATCACCGACACCAACAATGGCAACAGACACTGCCTCGACGTCACCTTCACGGATCCGTCCGCCAAGATCAACATGGCAGGCGCGAACCCGTCCACAGCGGCGGGCCTGGAGCGCCTCTACAAGGTTCACTGCCAGAAGTACGCGAAGATCTGCTCGCACCACGGCATCCAGTTCCACACGCTGGCGTTCGACACCCTGGGCCGGGCGCACAGGTCCTCCAGAAGTGCCATCGAGCACCTCTTCACCCACAGGGTCACGGCGACAAACCCAAGCCGCTGGCCGACGGACAAGGTCCTTCGGGTCCTTGCCGACGGCCTGCACAGTTCATCGTCGGCATGCGTGCTCCGCGCGTGCGGCGTGCACACACACGACCGCCCAAGGCGCAGCTCTCGCAGCCGCGCTACGGGTGGATAGCTCGCTCTCACACATGCACCTAGATCTTACACACGCGCGCTACGCAACCTTGCGCTTGCGTCTTCTCGTATTGTAATCGCACCCTACACTACCTCTCGACGCTCGTCCTGGACAAGCTCCACGCCAGGATGCCCAACACTCCCACCCTGGACATGGCTACCAGGCACGACCTGTTCGCCGCACTCCAGGCGATCGCCGCACAGCTGCGTCCTCCGGCGCGCCCACGGCGCTCTCCACATCGTCAGGGAACCCCACCAGTAGCGCCAAGGCCACCCCCAGCCGCACAGGGTGCGTTCACTCCGGTGCCAACACCGACCGCCGCCGTCGCCGCCATGGCCGACGCTCCGGCCGCCGACGCAGGCGCCCCCGAAGCAGGGGACCACGACTCCGACGACATCCACTTCCTGCCCGAAGCCGACCTCGCCGCCGTCGACTCCCGCCCGCTGCATACCAATTACAGCGGGTGTCACGGCTGCGGCTCCAAGAAGCACCGCTGGCGCGACTGCCCTCTGAACGACGGCACGCTCACCCTCCAGCAGGCCAAGCGCCGCTTCCAGCAGTCGGTCGCTGCAATGTCGCACACCGCTCTGCCCGAGCACACCGCTCCGCCAGAGCCGACCGACGCCTGACTACGCTCGGGCGAGCCAGTAGTCAGTAGTCCCCCTAGCGAACCCACCGCCGTCCGGCTGGCTGCAGTGGGTAAGACCCTCCCCACCTTCTACGCTGCACTCAACGACCGGCGCGTCACCGTGCTGGCCGATACGGGCGCCAGCCTTAGCTTCATCTCCAAGACCAAGGCGCAGGAGTTGGGTCTGACGACTGACGTGTGCCCACCCATCCAGGTGGTGCACAGCAACCAGTCCACGGAGCGCTCAACCAAGCTGGTCCGAGCTGCACACCTCAAGCTGGGCCCTGGCTGGGGCGCGCCCATCGACCTGCACGTGCTCGACCACCTGGGCCCACACCAGCAGATCATCATGGGCCAGTCGTTCATGCGCCCCCGGAACGCGCACCTGAAGATGAATCGCGATGGCACGACCTGCCTGGAGATGACGCTCGGCCCACGCCGCGTCGAACTCGTGGCCGACGTGCCCAACGAGACATACCTCGAGGCGAACGCCGCGCTCACTGCCATCTCCGCCACCACCCAGGCCGAGACCCTCACCACCTGGCGCGATCGCATCCAGGCCATGCCGATTGAGGAGCAATACGACCTGACGCTTCACCAACAAGCGCGCCTCGACTCGCTTCAACACCGCTTCCCCAGGGTGTACGAAGACCCCACGTACGACACGCACGTTGATCACCCTCTGGGCGAACAACAGCTGGTAGTTCAGGCCGGCGCCGCACTTCCGAAAGGACGGCCAGCGCGCCCGCTCTCCAAGGCGAAAGCAGAGGCCCTTCTCGACATTCTCAACAAGCTCATGACGAAGAACTACATCGCGAAGTCGAAGTAGTGTAGGGTGCGATTACAATACGAGAAGACGCAAGCGCAAGGTTGCGTAGCGCGCGTGTGTAAGATCTAGGTGCATGTGTGAGAGCGAGCTATCCACCCGTAGCGCGGCTGCGAGAGCTGCGCCTTGGGCGGTCGTGTGTGTGCACGCCGCACGCGCGGAGCACGCATGCCGACGATGAACTGTGCAGGCCGTCGGCAAGGACCCGAAGGACCTTGTCCGTCGGCCAGCGGCTTGGGTTTGTCGCCGTGACCCTGTGGGTGAAGAGGTGCTCGATGGCACTTCTGGAGGACCTGTGCGCCCGGCCCAGGGTGTCGAACGCCAGCGTGTGGAACTGGATGCCGTGGTGCGAGCAGATCTTCGCGTACTTCTGGCAGTGAACCTTGTAGAGGCGCTCCAGGCCCGCCGCTGTGGACGGGTTCGCGCCTGCCATGTTGATCTTGGCGGACGGATCCGTGAAGGTGACGTCGAGGCAGTGTCTGTTGCCATTGTTGGTGTCGGTGATGACTAGGTCCGAGCGCAGGTCAGTGGGCTGGCCATTTTCGTCAGTACCGAACGAGTACTCGAACGAGTTGGTGGAGCTGGGGCCGTTGGTGTGCACGTGGTAGCCGGTGCGGCGAGCGACCTTCGCGAAGTTGCGCACGAGGCGGTTGTGGCGGTAGGTGCGCTCCCCTGCTGTCGACAAGCAGACCGTGGCGTGGGCGCCGTTGATGCCTGCTGCAGAGTGGCACGAGGGAGCGTGTGGGGCGTCCGGAGAGACGAGCCTCGACTGCAGCCCGAAGCGACGACACCAGGCCATGCAGTAGCCGCGCTCGGTGATGCGAGGCATGAGCGGGTCTTGTGGGGAGGCGAAGCGGTGTCTGTAGACAGGGTGCTTGAACGTGCGATACATGCAGTTGTCCTTGTGCAAGACGGAGCTGAGGCGAACGAGGTCCTCCGTTGTGACGTTGGAGAGGGTGAGGAGCTCGTTCTTGATGAGTCCGTCGACGGCTTTCTGCAGGATGTTCTGGCAGACGTCCGCCGGGATTGACATGGAAGCTGGGTCGGCATTGGCTGGGAACGGTGGAGCTTTGGTGTCGTGGTCGGTGTTGAGCATGGTCTGCAGGGCCTCGTACAGGGCAGCGCCCGCTGTGTCGGGGCGGGTGAAGTACTGCCAAGCGAGGGGGTGGCGTGTGGCGAGGTGAAGGACTGAAGTCCTCGCACCAACCCACGCCGGCAGGCGAACGGTGGAAGGGGCGCGCATACCGAATCCTCCCTGGGAGATCGGAAGCCCGACGTGCTTGGGGAAGATCTTCGCCAGCGACTCGGTGCGGGTCGGAGTGTCGTCTGGCGGGATCTGGCCGAGCGCGCAGTCCACTGTGGCCTGAAGCAGGGCGTGGTGACGCTTCACGAGGAAGTGTGTTGGCTCAGCGTACCTGTCCTGTTCGCCCCTGCCGCCCGGGAAGAGGCCGCGCAGGAGGTAGTCGCTGATGGGGTGGACGCACATACGGAGCAGCAAGAGCGCTGCGCTGTTGTGTCCCCACGCGGAGAACTGGTTGCAGGCGGTGAGCTTGCGGTAGTACACCGCGTCCTTCTTCGCGAGAGCCCCTGCAACGAAGTCCTTGGTGCCGAGCGGGAAGCCCACGACGACAACGCCTTGAACCGCCCCTGGCGCGCATCCGGCGGTGGAGGTGCGGGGGTCGGGGGGAAGGGAGTCGAGGTAGGCGACCACCGCCTTGCCGTCGCCCACGGTGAGCAGAGCCGCATCGAGGACGCAGTTGACGTCGGCGATCTTGTCGAGGAGGGCGTTGCCAAGCGCCTCCTTGCGGGCAGCGGTGAGCCTGTCAGGGTGGACGTGCATGCGCAGCTTGCGTTGCTGGGACTTGGCGAGCGCGACCACTTTGGCGGCGCGTCCACTCGCCCCGTTGACAGACGCGAAGCGAGATGAAGGCCCGAAGTTCTTCGACGGAAGGCTTGGTCGGGATGGTGGAGAGTGGAGGAGGGGGTAGCGCGGTCGACTCTTTGCCGTGGAAGGCGGAGTGGGGGCGGAAGGTGTCGATGATGGAGAGGACCATGGCGTCGGGGTCCAGCTTGCGGATCTCGGTGACGTACTGCATCAGTGGCTCGCGAGAGACCAGGCAGTGCTGGGGTAGGTCATCAGGTAAATGACTGTCTAGACTGACCACGGGAGACTAGGTGAGGACGATACATTATGTAGCATGCGAGCTACATATCATCACAACACTTGAGACGTTCCACAGCACTCCTTGTGTCACCCCCTCCCCTCTAGCGCGCTCTAGAGGCACCTTACTCCCCTCATTGTCATCTCGTCTCGCGGCGCCACCCAAGGATCGAGCAATACTGCCTGTCGCCCCACTCACCCTCGCCGTCGCCGCACTGGCTCCGCGCGGCACACCCGCGCCGCGCGGCACACCCGCGCCGCGCGGCACACCCGCGCCTTGTAAGGGAGCTCGGGATGAGGGGGAGCACCCTCTCAGAACCCTTCGCGTGCACGCCTGCGTCGCCGCCGCGCCGCACCCACCGCGCGTGCGCGGGTCGCGCGTCACAGTGCCTCCGCAGTTCTTACATTGTCTCGCCTCACGCACTCGCTGGAGCGCCGGCGCTGCCATCGCCGAACTGCCCCCCACTGGCGTCGACCATGGCGCGATATGCGCCGTTCTTCTTCGCGAGGAGCTTGCGCGGCTCGCCGAGCTCGACGCACGTGCCCTCTTGAAGCACCATGACCTTGTCGCAGTCGGCGATGGTCGCCATGCGGTGTGCGACGGTGAGCACCGTTGAGCGCTCGAAGGCGCGCCTGAAGACGCGCTGGAGCAGAGCATCAGTCTGGGCGTCGCAGCTTGCGGTTGCTTCATCGAGCACAACTATGCGCGCGCCCCTCAACAACGCGCGGGCGGTACAGAGTAGCTGGCGCTGGCCGTGCGAGAAATTGACGCCGCCTCCCTCCACCGCAGTATCGAGGATCCCGCCAGCGTCGCAGCGTGTGCCGCTCCCCAACTCGACTCTCAATGCCCCTCCGCCGCCAACGGAGGCCGACAGCAAACGAGCGGCGACATCTCGCCGCATACCCACGCGGTCGAGCGCGTCCATGAGAACGTGGTCCTCGTGCTCGCCAAGCGGATCGAGGTTGAAGCGCAGCGTCCCGCTGTACAGAAGCGGGTCCTGCGGGATGACAGCGCACGCGCGGCCGCGGATACCCAGCAGACCCACGCTGCGGAGGTCGACGCCATCGACCAGGATCCTCCCCGAGGCAAGCTCGGTCAGTCTGAAGAGCGCGACGGCGAGCGTGGACTTGCCGCTACCCGTTCGCCCGCAGACGCCCACCTTCTCGCCCGCAGCGATGCTAACGCTGAGGCCACGCAGCGCGAGCGGCAAGCCTGGGCGGTAGCGAAGCGACACGTCCTCGAAGGTCAGCGCCCCATGGAGCGGCCAGCCGTCCCCCCGCGACGCCTTCGCGTCCTCACCGCGGCGCGGGGGCTCCTCGTCCAGGCACGTGTACTGTAGGATGCGATGCATCGACACGCCCTTGCTCTCCATCTCGCTGAAGGACAGAACCAGGAAGTTCAGCGTAATGGAAAAGTTGAACGCCCATGTGATGGCGAGGCCTGCGAAGGACGGGCTCAGAGAGCCCCTGAGGGCCCATGACGCGATCCCTACAGCAAACGTGACGCAGGCACCAAGCATCTCCACGCGCACTGCAAGCCACCTCCCGAGGATCATCCAAAGCAGCATCGTGCGGGTGGAGTAGTCGATGAGCGCGAAGGCCTCGGCATTGAATCGCCCGACGCTGCGTAGAGCGCGCACGTGCGCCGCGCCAACGGCGATTTCGCCGAGGTGCGACTGCAACGGGCTGCGGCTCGAGGCGAAGAGCTGCTGCGCCTGCACGCCAGCGCGAATGTACGACGAGTGCAGCAAGTAGTACAAGCCCATCACCGGTGCGAGCGCCAATAAGATCCACGGGATGGTCGCCGCCATGACACCCACGCCGCTTATCCACCAGAAGACCGACGCGACTGCCTGCAACCCCTTCTGGAGAAGCACGCCGTCCATCACCTCGACATCGAATGTCAGTCGATTAGTCACAGCACCCATCGGCGTTGTCTCAAACAGCGCCATGGGAGCACGGAAGACCTTGTGTAGCAGCTTGTCGAACAGATTCTTTGCGGCGATCACGCCGCCGCGGATGAACCATGCCGTCCGCGCGTATGCGCCGCCAACGTTGGCCAGGACAATCAGACAATACCAGCGCAGGTTGGACTTGGCGTCGGCGCGCCCCGTGGCAGCGTCTTCGGTCCAAACGGCGAGATAGACGTCCCCTCCAATGTATGCCGCGCGCTCCCACAGGAAGAACACAAACAGCAGCAAGCAGAACGAGGGCCCGCCCGCAGCGCGCAGCCACGCGAGCGCGGTACCGAGGCCGAGGGTTTCGTCATCGTCCGAGACGCGCGAGCCTGCGTCCCCTTTGGCGTCGCTGGCGTTTGCTGCTGCCATGAATAGATCGCGGCCGAATGCCTCCTTGGCCCTCTGCGCCATGGATCGCTGACGCGCGTCCGCGTAGCGGTCCTCGTCCAGCCGCAGGTCATCGTCGGCAGGGGGCATCCATTTGTTTAGCGACCGTCCGAGCGCGACCCCGTCGGACGTAGTGAAGATGGCCTCACTGTCGCTGCTCAGAGTGGCCAAGAGGTCCGCCAGCGGCGCGGTCACGCTCGGCACTCGAGCGAGGTCTTGTCCGCCGTGTACCTCCAACAACTCGCGCGGAGCTCCACACGCCGCCACGCGCCCTTGGTCGAGCAGCAGCACGCGATCCGCGAAACGGAGCAGCGAGGTGGCGTGAGTGGAGAGGATGGTCGCCGCGTTGCCGCACATGCCCTCGGGACCGATGAGCCTCTCGAACACCTGACGCTGCGTCTGCGCATCGAGCGCCGAAAGTGGGTCGTCTAGTAGCAGGACATCCGGCCGGGCATAGGCAGCCCGGGCGAGCGCCACTCGCTGTTTCTGGCCGCCACTGAGGGTGACGCCCCGCTCGCCGATGACGGTATTATCCGCATCGGGAAGTGCGGCAATGTCAGGCCAGAGGCATGCCGCGCTCAGCGCTGCGCGGTACACACCCGAACGCATCGGACGGCCGAACAACACGTTCTCTCGCAGCGAGCCGTTTTGAATCCACGGCGTCTGTGCCGCAAGGGCGACCGAGCCGCTCACGGTCACGATCGACGGCCCGCTGGAGCCATCACTCGCACCGCGCTCGCTCTCACCGAGGAGGCCGTTGATGAAAGTGCTCTTGCCACTGCCCACAGGGCCAATCACCATCAGCAGCTCACCGGCGGCCACCTTCAGGTCGACGCCAGTGACGCGAAACCCATCTTTTTGCTGCCACCAGAAGTCAGTTCCACGACACACGACACGGGGCACCGGCACTGGCACCGGATCCGACGCGGCTGCGACGAGCGCATCGGCCGCGCCGCCGCCGGTATTTGCCGCGCTCTCATCCATGCCCCTTGCACTACCATCAGCGTCATGTCCCTCGCCCGTGCAGCTGTCGCCGCCGCTCGCACCCTTACCGTGTGCGCCGCCATTGCCCTCGCCCGCGCCACCGTCAGCTACGCCAATCCCGCTGCCTCCACCACCCCCGCCACCATCTTCCATGAGGAGGAGTGGGCTGGAAACCGAGTCTGGTGTCGACAAAAACGCTTCGAGCCTGCCAGACGACACCCACGTCTGCGTGGCCTGGCCCAGCACGTCGCTGAGATACATGATGGGGAAGCGCACGACTGAGAAGACGCTGAGCACCGGCCAGGCCGTGTCGGCCAGCAGCTGGCGCTCCGAGTCCGCTAACAGGTACGCGGCGAAAGCAACGAGCGTGGCCACTGGCGGTAGGACGATTGTGGCTGTGATTTGCTGCGCGAAAACGGCGGCTTCGGTGTTGACGAAGGGCATCTCTCTCGCGCGTGCCGCGCGCACCTTGTTCTCGAAGGCCTCATCGAGGCCATTTAGCTTGAGCACGCGCATACCGTGAACAGACTCTGTCGTCAGGCGCACGCGCGCGTCGGTGGCCGGTAGGTGCGCCCGCCTGGCGCTGATGAGCCGACGGGTGAGGATTGCGTTGAGCGGCACGGCGACCAGCAGCACGCCCACGCCCGCCAACGCCTCCCAGCCCATGAGGTGCACGAGCATCCCCGCGCCGGCGATGATCTGCGCGGGCGCCGCCCAGAGGAGGTGCACGAGGGGCATGAGGTCGAGCCACTTCTGCGCGTCGCTCGACATGAGGTTGCTCACATCGTGCGGGACGCGAGCGGCGTCGACCTGTGAGAGCCTCAGCCACTTGCGAAACACGAGCGCGGTGGAGACGGCGCGCAGCCTGCCGCCCACAGCATGGTTCGCGGCGAGGGCATTCTCCTTGGCGACGCTGCCGGTGACGGCGGCGAGCGCAACGGCTGCAGCGTAGGCGGCGCCCGCATCGGTGCGGTCACGCACCGACTCGACCAGCCCTCGGATCAGCAGCGGCTGCGCGAGCTGTGAGGCCGCATAGTATGCGAATAGCACGCCTGACCCGAGCAGGCGGCCTGCGGCGAGCTGCCACATGCGCCGCCGGTAGCCCTCCTCGCGAGGGGCAGTGGAGGGGGGCGGAGCGGAGGGTGCTGACGCGGCGCCATTTGGAACATCGCGCCCTCCGCGGGCGCCACTGCCGCGGCTTAGCGCGTCGTAGCGACGCAGGAGCTCCTCGACGCCCTCGCCCTCGGCAAGGGCGTGGCAATCATCGCCGCGCAGCGGCCGCCGCCAGCCGTCAGCGACGACCGGCGCCGCGCTCGCGAACGCCCACTCGAGCGCGGCGGCCGCGCAGCCCGCCGGACGCTTCATTACTCGCCTCCCCGCGCGCGCGCTTGTCCACACTCGCCGCCGCCGCGACGGTGTGGCGCGCTCCCTCGCGACCACACACTTCCCCCCCGAATACCCGCCCGCCCGCCCGCCATCCACACGGGCGTGCACACTCGCACTCGTAGCGCGCTCGCACGCGTGGCGCCGCGCACTCGCCCGAGAGGTCCTCGGGGAACGACGCCAGAAGGAGGGAATTCGGGTTGAGATTAAGGTTTGAGTGTAGGGTTGCTCTCGGCGCTTTCACCGGCGGCCGACTGGGCGGCGCCTATGCATGGCGCGTGCACGTGCGGGCAGGGCGCAGGCAGCGCGCAGGCGGGCGATTAATGCAGCGTCGCTCTGTTGGCGCGGGTGAGCGCGAGTTACATCGTGCGTGCGCGCTCGTGCCCTCTCTGTCTCACGCGCGCTGCTGTCCCTGCTGGAAGTCCACGCCGTCGCTGGGAGTGTACATGTCGCCACGCAACACCATGCTGTCACTGCTGCCGACGACGCCACCGGTGGCACCCCCCTGCTCCATGTCCCCGCCGGCGACCGCGTCGGGATCCGTGGTGTCATTATCGTCTAGGACCGCATAGCCAAGATGCGAGTAGAGATCGCCCACCCTCCTGAGATAGTCACTGGGCAGACCCTCCTCCGCCCTTCGCGCGAGCATGAACATGATGGCGCAGCACACCACACCTGTGGCTAGAAACGTGCCCACAGCGGCACCGCCGCCAAGCAGGCCAAACCAGAGAGGGTATCCGTACAAGAATGCGCCTCGCACGATCACAGGTGCTCTCATCGCCTCCCATGGGCGGCACGCCTCCGACCGCGACGCCTTCGCGGCGACAACAACGCCCTGGTAATACGACGTCAGCATATGGAGCGGGATGCCTGCTGCGAACACGATGGCCGCAACCGTGAGGATCTCGGCGTAATCAACGCGCATTTCTTCCTCCTCCTGCACGCGCTCGCCTGACATGAACGACGTGAGCAGGACACCCTGGTTCGTGGCAAAGCCCAGGGCGAGCGCCATGCTACCCATGACGTGCGTTGATGTGTCCGACGCCAAGTCCGGGCGCGCGCGCCGCGCCACGCGCTGCATGTGGAACTTCAAGCCTTCCTCGAATCCTGCCAGCACAACGAACTGGCAGATGGCCATGGCGAGCAACCACGGCACCGGCTGCAGCCGGCGCACCTCCACGAACCCGCTGTCGTCGTAGTCGCCGTGCTCGTAGGCATCGCCCCCATGGCTGTCCCCGCCGCTGCCACTGCCCCTGCCCGGCGCAGGGGGTGGCGAGGGAGGCGCGGGGGGGAGGGCCCAGCCGGCCCCAGGTGGCGGCATGGTCTTCACACATTGTCCTTCCTCGTTGCACCATTCCGGTACGCCGAGCAGGCTCGCCAGCAGCACCACCACTAGCGCGCACACGACGAGCTCAGTGAAGACGATGCCGCACGCCCAACAAAAGCCAGCGCCCCACTGCGCTGCGACCGACGAGGTGTCCAGCTTGTACTTCCGCCTCCAAATGATGAGCGCGAAGAGCGCTGTGGGGATGAAGAAGAGCGGGTAGCACAGCGCAAGCTCGCCCGAGTGCAGAAAGTACACAACCACCCACAAGACGAGGGCAAGCATGACGTTGATGAAGGTGACACGCGACATCTTGATCGCGCAGCGACCGCAGCCAATTTGCACATGCGACGTTGGGGGCCGCCGCATTTGCGGCGGCGGCGGCGCGGTGGGCATCGCCATCGTCGCGTTGGCGCCGAGGTACGGCGCGGGTGCGGCCATCTGCGCGGCCATCTGCGCCGCGGCCTCGGGTGCCACGGGAGGCAGGCCGACGGGGCGCGGCGGGGCCCCGCCCTCGTCCTCTTGCTGCGCGTCGTCATATGTCCCGTCCTCGTACGCCTCTTCGAAGCCCACGGGCACGGCGTACGGCTCGCCCCTCCCCTCTGCTTCGTGTGGTGAGGCGTCCGCCGCGGCGAGCGAGGATTGTCCCGCTGGGAGCATGCTCCCTCACCCGTGAGGGAGCGGCGCGCTGCGCGCGCGCTGTGGAGCGCGCGGATGCTATGCTGCGCCCGCAAGACGCGCACACTGCATCGATTTTTTCGAACGCGTTTTTCTTCGCTCCTTTTCTGTCAATAAATGGGCCTTCTTTTCATTTAGATTGATATACCAATTACAAAAATAAAAATCGGGCGTTCCCCGCAAGCTCGCTCCCGCGCAGACTCGAGCGCACAGACGGCGGCGCGAGCGAGCGAGCGAGCGAGCGAGCACGTGCACTCACTTGAGCATGCAAGCTTGATTATGTGATGATGATCGAATGTGTGACTGTAGTAGAGCGACGGGCGCCCGCGGTAGTCGCGCGCGCTTCAGTGTTCCGTATGCAAGACGGTCCCGAACATGAGCTGGCAGCTCGTGAGACGCGGCTCTTCGGTCGAGCGCACGTCGGAGTAGTCGAGCTCGAGGCGCACTACTCCACAGTTGTCCACCTTTCCTTTGGTGAGCTTCTCGGCCGTGGCGTCGTCCCCCGGCCCGCGCTCGCGCACGAGCCGCCGCAGAAGTTGCCGAATGAAGAGCGAGTGACCCACGCTGATGACCACCTCCGATCCGCAGTGCCTCACGCTCTGCATAAAGTCCTGGTCGGGCACGCGCCGTCACATCGGTCAGAAATTGCAGGTGGCGCAGACAGAGGCTGTCAGCGCGCCTTACAAGTGTGTACAGCGGCGATGCGAGGCATCAGTCGCGCTGGCGTCTTTCAGCCGCCAGCATCTATTCGCGCACCTCGAGACGCTCTTCCATCTCTTTGGAGGAGTCTCTGTCGTCGGTAGTAGTCCACCACTCCGACGAGGCGTCGTTCGGATCAATGATAGTGCCTGGACCGAATGCTGCCGCCGCCGTTTGTGCACCAGCCACTGCTGCCAGCTTTTTGGCGGCGCGACGCGCGATGTCACTGCCCTTGGCGACGCCGACGGTATCGAGGCCGCCGATGCCCTTGACCTCCCGCGCGGACGACAACAGAGTGATGCGTCCCTTGAGCGGGTCGACGTTGGGTGCATTGCTTGATTCGTTGGCCCCGGTCGCTACCGCCGCGTGCGCTGCCGCGTTCCCGCTTCCTTCTTCGGCGTCCTGGATATCCGCCGCAGCCCTTTCACCCCCGGCACAAGCTGCCCCCTCCGCCACCGAGGCCGCGCGCAGCGCTGCCAGCGTGCTCTCAACCCCCGCATTGGCGCCGAGCAGCTCAGCTGGGGCGCCGCCGCCGTCGCCCTCGCCGATGCCCGGTGGTACCGACTGCAGCGCCTCTGTACTCCCCTCGACAGATGTGCGAACCGTCGGCGCCTCGAGGCCGCCCGGCGTCGCGCTGACGCTATGCACGGAGAGCGCCGGGTGACCCGCAAGGGCCACGGCAGCTGTCTGCAGCGCGCGTGTGAGCGGCGAGCTAAAAATGGCTCCCGCCTCGACGAACTCGCGCACCTCCGACAGGCTCTTTCGCTCGGCATCCGTCGCTTCACTCAGCCAGCGATCACGCAGCGCCTCGGCCTGCTGCGTGCCGCGCATTGTGAGGGGATGGTCGTAGCTCATCATGGCGAGCACGTTTTTCTCGCGCTTCGCCTCGTTCCACGCCGACTCGCCGTGACGCACAAGGTAGAGCACCGTGCGCAGCGGGCTGGGCGGTGGCGGCACGCGCTCTACTAGCAGTGAGCACCCGGGCAGCAGCAGCACGCCTCGCCGCAGCTCGAGCACAGCGCGGCTGCCCACCGACGGCAGCTGCGAGCCACTCACCGACGCCTGCGCGAGCGCTCGCCCACCGTACCCATTGCGGCCACCCGAGCCGCGCACCACCACGAGCAGCACATCCTCAGATTGGATGTTCACGCCGAGGTCGCGCGTCGAGTTCCAAACCAGCGTCTCCGAGGCGGCCCTCTTTTTGGAGGATCCTGACGCAGAGAGCGGCCCGCACCGCCTCTCCGGCAGCAGCAGCGGTCGCGACTTGGGCTTCCCGCAAGCGTCCAGGAGGCGCATCTCTATGCACAACGCGCCGCCTGTGGCGCGGCTGCCTCCACCAGAGACGCCGTCGAGCAGGGGCGCGGCGACGACCAGCGCGGCGACGCGTACGAGCGCCAGGTTGGGCTTAGCGGAGGGGCTGAGCTCTGCCTCGCGGTCGAAGTGCAGCCCCTCACACGCCACCTCGCCGCCTTCATAACCCAGGTCATCGGCGGCGGCGGGGCTGCCCTTGTCGGCGAAGGCGTCCTTCACACCGCGCAGCCCACGCTTGAGCGCGTTCATGGCCGCGCCGCCGCGCCCTTCCCCGACCCGCCCGCGCCCGCGCTCGCGCCCGAGCCCGGGCGCTCGGGCCCGGGCGCCTGCCGGCGGTGTGGCGGCAGTTCCCCCGCGGCGACGCTGCCGCCACGCGCACACGCCGAGGCAAAAAAAAAAATGCGTGGACCCTTTTTCGTTTCCGCGGGGCGATTCGCCCTCAATGGGAATCCGCGCGCGATGCAATGGGTTGCAAAATATATCATTCGCGGGCGACGGGGTTTGGGTTTGGGCCTGCGAGTTTTGGCCCCCCGCAGCAGCGGCCGCTGCCCTAGACGGTCAAACCGCGCGCGTTTTTTTTTTTCGTTTGATGGCAATTCGAATATATTTGAGTTTTTTTTTTTCAAAAAATGGGAACCCACTGCAGGTGTCTGGTACGCATACCCCCAAACCGTCCTTTGCGGCGCCGGCTGGGGCAGCGGAGGGAGGTGGGGAGGGGGGAGGCGACCAAGGTATGGCGGAGGTGTGTGTGTGTGTGTGTTGCGACGTGTGTGTGAGGTGGGGGGAGATGGGATGCCGAGAAGCATACATTCGCGCGCCGGGCGGGGTGGCAGAGGCCTCGCGCTCCGTGCCCTGCGCCCCGCGCCTGACGCACTGGGCGCCTCTCGCGAGCGCTCTCGAGCACCGCGCAGGGCCCCGCCTGCAGCGCGGCAGCGCGGGGCGCCTGCGCGCCCGCGCACCTGCACAGCTGCTCTACCTGTCGCGCCGTTGGGCCATGCAGGACGCGGCGGCGGAGGGAAGCGATCTGGAGCATGCGCTCGACGATGCATCCACAGAAGAGGGAAGCGAGCCGGAGGCTGAAGGAGCCGGCGACTGGTTGTACGCCGAATCTAGCGCCGAAGTGGACGCTGGCGCGCGTGACGGCAGCCAGGCGGAGGGCACGCGTGCGGAGGCGGCGGACGCGCTGGTGCGGGCTTTGGCACAGGCTGCGCCACGCTCACCCTCACTGGAGCCGACAGGAGATAGCAGCGTCGCAGAGGTCGGCCTGACCGAGTGGCGTGCTGAAGATGGGACAGACAGCGGCCAAGCATCTGCCACAGAGGCCGAGCTCGTAGCCGAGGGCGGGTCAGACGCCAGCGCACGGGGGCCGGGCGCTCCTGACGCGGGCGACGCCGCTGGCGCTGCGCAACAGAGCAGTGGGGGGGCCGTTGACGGTTTTGACGAGTCGAGCTCGGGCTCCGAAGAGTCCGAGCGTGCTGAAGAAGCGACAGACAGCGGCCAAGCATCTGCCACAGAGGCCGAGCTCGTAGCCGAGGGCGGGTCAGACGCCAGCGCACGGGGGCCGGGCGCTCCTGACGCGGGCGACGCCGCTGGCGCTGCGCAACAGAGCAGTGGGGGGGCCGTTGACGGTTTTGACGAGTCGAGCTCGGGCTCCGAAGAGTCCGAGGATCTCGATGAGAGCGCATTCGACGACTTCGTGCAGGATGATGACGACTCTGGAGAGGACGAGGATGAGGACGGCGAAGCAGACGACATCGACGCAAAGATTGCCCACGCATACGCCGAACATATGAAGGCGCTGAGCGCCCGCCGCGCGGAGCTGCCGCCCAGGCCCGGCAGCGCAGTCCGCCCCCAAAGCCCAACGACTGCCACCCGGCGCATTCGCGTGGCGGAGCAGCGCGCGCAGCCACGCTCAGCCGACCTGACGGCCTTCCCCGCCGCGGCCGCGGAGGCTGAAGCGCGCACCGAGTTCGTGTCGACTAATGTGCACTTCAAGCAAATCCGAGAGGAGGAGGAGTTTGCCCCCCCAGACTCGCCCCCAAAGGCGATCGTCAAGCCAGTTGGTGACAACGACTCGCCGCATGCAAGCATTCCGCGAAAGAGACCCGCATCGGCGGCCGCAGGTGCCGCCAGGAGAAAGCTGGTGCGCGCTACTCCCACCGAGCAGCAGCAGGATGACGCGCAGTCGCCGCGACAGACACAGACACAGCCACCGACGCCACAGTCCCAGCCGCAGCTGAGCTCTGACGAGGACCTTTTCGCTCCCGGTGACGACGCCGAGGGGGAATTGTTCTCGGCATTGGAGCTCGAGAATGAGGACTGCTGGTATGAAGTTCATCCGCACACGGCAGAAGGCCCAAGCGAAGACCGTGCAGACGAGAGCGAGGAAATCCACCAGCGCCGCTTAGCGGAGCTCAGGGAGATGGAGCGGCGCGTGCGAGAGCAGATACAGCACCAGCGCCGCTTGGCGGAGCTCAGGGAAGCGGAGCGGCGGGTGCGAGAGCAGATACAGCTTCTGAGACAGCTGCAAGGCGACAGTCAATTGACAGAAGAGGGCGAGAATATCGTCACGGCGCACGCGACGGGTGGCGTCCACGACGACCTCTGCGATGACCATGCTGCGTACACATCCGTGTCTCCCTGGCCCAGTGAAGACGGCGACGAGGGGCGTTCGGAAGCGGCGGTTGCGGCCGAGGAGGCCGCTGCTCGAGCTGCGGCGGCCGCCGAGGAGGAGGCAGCGGCTCGAGCTGCGGCGGCCGCCGAGGAGGAGGCTGCGGCTCGAGCTGCGGCGGCCGCCGAGGAGGAGGCAGCGGCAGCGGAGGTCCGCCGCCTGGAGGCTGCCGAGCGCCGCCGCGCGGCTCGCGAGGCTGTCGCGGCAGAGCGCGCACTAGCCGCCGCCGAGGCACGCGCCGCGGCCGCCGAGGAGCGCGCGCGCGACGAGGCTAAGGCCCGCACCCGCGCGGAGCGCGCCGAGGCGCGCTTATACGCTGCGCGCGCACAACGCGGCGGCTTCATCGGCTGGACAAAGGCTGCCAGCGGGCAAACACTCAGCGAGGTCCAGCGCACGGCGTTGCGCATTGCCGAGACGCAAGCGACGGCTTCCGGGACAGGCGCGTCGTCCCGCACCGCGCAGCCGCCCGCGTCGAAGTTTGGTCCGGGGGGCAGCTCTGGCACGGCCGCGAGCGTCGGCAGTGCCCCTCGGAGGCGCAGACGTCTTCGTCGTACCAGCGCCGCAAGCACCGCCAGCACGTCATCGAGGCCAGCCTCGATGCATTCCCGCAGCCTTGATCGAAGTGACACCTCTGCTGCCCGCAAGGCGCTCGAGGCAGCGCGTCGCGCACCACGGCAGCCCGCGTGGATGCCGTCTTCGAGCAAGCCCGTCATCGTGCCCGTGGAAGAGATGAGCGCCAGCAGCCGTGGCGCGCCCCCCTCGTCTGGCGCCCGACGCGTGCGTAGGGCGAATCGGAGGGCCGCGCATGGCAAGGGCGCCCCCGTAGCGGGGACAGGCGTGACTGAGGACGGGGACACTTCCGCGGGCCCTCCTGGCCCTGCGTCGGCTTTCGGCCGCGCCGCCCTTGCGCCGCGTCGCCCGAAGAGTGCCCCCCCGCGCAGGCCCCGTGCCCGCGACGCTCGCGTCAGGCCACCTTCTGCGGCGCGTGTGCACATGCGCGGCCAGGTGACGGTGGAGACTGTGCAGCAGCGCCCTGCTACACCGGTCGGGGCGGCGACAGCGATGCCAGCGCCTGCGTGGCGGCAGCGCCCTGCCACCGCGGCTGGGACGGCCACCGCGACGCCAGCGTCCGCACCGCACGCGTCTGTGGACCCTCCCCTGGACCCATCGGACTTGCTGGCGCAAGTGATGGAAGTGAACGCCGCGTGCCGCGTGCTCGGTCTGGGCGAGCGCTATCGCGTAGCGCCCGGTGGCAGGCGCAACGAGCTCGTCGTGGAGGTGCACAAGCGCCTACCACGCATGCTCGGCGACGAGGAGGGCCCTGGACCCGCCACCGTGCGGCGAGCACGCGGGGCGGGCGGCTCAGGCGCGTGGTCGCCGCCGCCGCCGCTTCGCCGGATTAGCGTGGACGTATTCGCGTCCACGCACCACCGCCTGACGACGCATGCGCGGCGCGCCGCGATGAAGAGCCGCGCGACCGGAGCGTCGGTGCGCAGCAGCGATCCGTCCTCGCGGCGGTCGGCGCGCACTTCCGGCGGCGGGGACGACGGCGGTGGGGGCAGCGCCGACGGGGATGCGCCCGCCCACTTTCCGCCGCGGCCGTCGCGCGCGCGCTTGGC
>RQSC01000016.1:150873-167412 GCA_013416795.1 Prasinococcaceae sp. CCMP 1430
GCCGCCGCCCCACGGGGCGCCGCGCGGCCGCGAGGGCGCCTCGGCCACAGAGGCGCGCGGCGAAACGACGAAAACGCGCGCGCGCGAGAGCCCCCATGTACATCGCAGTGACTTTCGCTTCCGCGCGCGGCGGCGACGCGCGCACATCCTTCGTGTCAGTTTTGGCATCCACCCAACCACCAAATCAGCAACGCCGAGGAGTGCATGATGAATGCAAAGCAGAAATGAAAGGAAAGGAACGGCATGACGACAAAGCGGACGGAAAAGTGAGAGGAGGTTAACTAACCCACCACCCCGCCCGCCCCGCCGAACCCCGCCCGGAAACCAGAGGCGGTTTCGGGCCGGACTCTGCGCGGCGCGCGCGCGGCGCGCGCAGATCCCATACGGATTTGAGTGGCCGGGTTCGAAGGGTTCCGAGCATTGCGATGCCCCGCCGCGTTGCGAAGAGGCCCGAGCGCAACGAGCGGAACCGAAACCGCCGGGACGGGCGCGCGGGCGCGCGCGCGCGCGCGCGGGGCGCGGAGCGCGACGGTGCGGTATCCGATGAGGGGAGGTAGATGCAGTTTAATTGATAACGGTATGGAATCCATGGGGAGAGATCTTGGGATTCCGTAGTGGAGTCCGCGACGCGCGCGCGCGCGCGCGCGCGCGCGCGCGCGCGCGCCGCGNCTGCTGTACGACTACTTCAAGCAGCGCTTCGCGCAGGTGACCAACCCGCCGATCGACCCGCTGCGCGAGGGCCTCGTGATGGGCCTGGACATGTGCCTCGGCGCTCGTGGCAACCTGCTCGAGCCCAGCTCGGAGCTCTGCTCCCAGGTGCACGTGGAGTCGCCGGTGGTCAACGAGGCCGAGCTGGAGAAGATCAAGGCGGACGAGAAGCTCGGCGCCGTCACCATCCCCATCTTCTTCAAGAACGACGGCCCCGGCTCCATCAAGAAGGCGCTCGACGAGATCTGCGCCACGGCCCCCGCCGCGGCATCGGTGGCGGCCAAGGGCGCGGCCATCGGCGCCGTGGCGTCGGCTGCCATCGCTGCCGATGCCGCGTGGATCCTCACTTGCGCTGCGCTGGTGCTCTTCATGACTCTGCCCGGCCTGAGCGCGTTCTACGGCGGCCTCGTCAAGCGCAAGAACCAGCTGAGCGTCTTCATGCAATGCCTGGTGTGTGCGTGCGTCGCAAGCGTGATGTGGTTCTCCTTCGGCTACTCGTTGTGCTTCGCCGACGCGCCCAACGCCGTCGTTGGCGGCCTCGGCAACGCCTTCATGAAGGGCATCACCGTCGACACGCTGGTGGGCACGCTGCCCGAGGCGCTGTGGGCGCTCTACCAGATGACCTTTGCGGTCATCACTCCTGCCCTCATGATCGGTGCCTTCGTGGAGCGGATGAAGTTTAACGCCTCCATCATCTACATGGCGCTCTGGTCGATCGCCGTCTACTACCCGGCCTGCCACCTCATCTGGGGCGGCGGCGCGCTCGCGGCCGCGGGAGTCGTCGACTTCGCGGGCGGCATCGTCGTGCACGTCACCGCCGGCGTGGGCGCGCTGGTGGCCTGCCATGTGCTAGGCCCGCGCAAGAACAACACCATGGTCCCTGGCAACATCCTGATGACCCTGCTGGGCACTGGCATGCTGTGGGTCGGATGGTTCGGCTTCAACGGTGCGTTGTCGCGCGCGAGCGCGCGCGATGCGAGTGCCTGCGACCGAGCGCGTTTGATGCGCGCGCGCGCGCACAGCTAAGCTTGTCTCTGACGCCATCCTGCACTCTTGCGCACGCTTACCTCCAGGCGGATCGGCCGCCGCCGCCGGTACCGAGGCTGCCTTCGCCAACCTCTGTACGCACCTGAGCGCCTCGATTGCCGCCCTCGTGTGGATGTTCCTCGACTACCTTGAGACTGGAAAGACCAGCGCCATCGGCACGTGCACTGGCGCTATCGCGGGCCTGGCGGCCATTACGCCCGCGGCTGGCTCAGTGGGCCCGCTGGGCGGCATCATCATTGGCACGCTCTCCGCGATCATCTGCCGCTTCTTCTCGACCACCGTCAAGGAGAAGGTGGGATACGATGACTCGCTCGACGTCTTCGGTGTGCACGGCGTGGGCGGCTTCGTGGGCACGCTTGCGCTGGCTTTCTTCGGCGCGCCTATGTTTGGCGGCTTTTCGACTGTGCCCATGATGGAGCAGTTTGGCATCCAGCTGGCCGCGGCCACTGGCGTGGCCCTCTACACAGCCGTGGCGTCGTTCGTCTGCCTCAAGATCACCGGCGTCATCACCGGCGGCATCCGCGTAGCGGAGGAGGTCGAGTCGGGCCCGGAGGGCCTGGACGGCTACAGCCACGGCGAGGCCGCGTACACGCTCGAGGAGGGTGAGCTCCCGCGGTCCACCGTTCCTGCTCTTGCCTGAGCACAATCGACCTTTTGTATGTCCTGCTAGTCGCACTCTCTAGCTAGTCACCGCATGCAGAGAAGACTGTGTACGTCGCAGTGTCGGTTTACGCCACCGTCGCGGGCCAGACACTGTAATCAAGCTCTTTGAAAGCCGTACGCGCCAACGCGCGCGGCGCGCGCGCAACGCGCGCAGTGCGCGATGCGGCGTCTGGATATTCCATATTACGAGTGATGCGCGTCCCTCACGGGGGCGCTATTACGCGGCAACGACGGGGGTGCCCATCGGCGACGTTGCTTCCAGCAGCCCAACCGGCCGCCTGCCGAACGTCTGGCCAAGCAGCAGCGAGTTGGACACGACCGACACGGAACTCATGCCCATCATGGCACCTGCTATGGTGGGCGTGAGCGCAAGGCCGAAAGGATGCATTAGAGCACCCGCCGCAAGAGGCAGCGCGAAGATGTTGTACCCGAACGCCCACGCGACGTTTTGATGGGCCTTCTGCAACGTGGCTCTGCTCAAGTCGAAGGCGTCGACCAAAGACTCGAGCGTACCGCGCATGAGCACCACGTCAGCCACATCGTTGGCCGCGTCGGTGCCCGTGCCGCCGCCCATCGCCACACCAACGTCGGCCTGGGCGAGGGCCGCCACGTCGTTCACACCGTCGCCCACCATCGCGACCTTGGCACCTTGTGCCTGCAGTTGCCTCACCACGCCCGCTTTGCCTCCCGGTGGCACCCGCGAATACACCGAGTCCTGTGGGATGCCCACCTCCGCGGCTAGTGCGCTCGTGGCTTCGGGACTATCACCCGAGCACAGCACGGGCCGCAGGCCGCGCTTGACCATGGCAGCCACAGCGAGCTTGGCATCGGGGCGGCAGGCATCATTGAGCCCAATCGCACCTGCGGCCACACCATCCACAGCGACGTAGACGCACGCACGCCCCCGTGCGGCCGCTGGTGGTACCGAATCCGTTGAACTCGCGCCGCCGCCACCATTTGTCCTGACGCCGTTCTCGCAGAGCCATTCCCACGTTCCGACCACGACACGCCGGTTTCCCACCAAGGCAGACACGCCAGCGCCCGCCTTTTCTGTAATGGTGCTCAGGTCTCCCACCGCCAGCGCTCGAGATCCCGCCGGTCCACCGGCGGCTGCATCATCAGCGACTGCTGCGTCTGCTGCGCTGACGATGGCCCTGGCGACTGGGTGCTGCGAGCCGCGCTCGACGGCGGCGCTCAGCTGCAAGATCTCGCGGTGGGCTCTCTTGGACGACTCAGAGCGAGCGGTGTCCCGTCCGCCGTCGTGAGTGCTCCCGTATGCCCGCACATCGCACACCTGCGGCGCACCCGCAGTGAGCGTGCCCGTTTTGTCAAACACGACCACATTGCATTCCGCAGCTCGCTCAAGAGCGTCACCGCCTCGCACGAGTAGCCCGCGCTTGGCACCGGTCGACGTTCCCACAAGTACAGCCGTTGGAGTCGCGAGGCCGAGAGCACAGGGACAAGCGACGGCAAGCACAGTGCATGCTGTCTGCGCGGCGATCCGCGCCGGCGAGCGCGCCATCGAGGCTATGGCGGGGCGACTTGACTTGGTGAGAGCAGTCATCAAGCCGGGCATCAGCGTTGGAGCACCCACCTACAAATGTGCGCGAGGAGGGTGGGTGCGCAAGCGCAAGACAGCGCATGTCAGGAAGGATTCGGCACGCGTGGGGGCGTATCAAGACGCGCGGGGCGCGCTCGAGGTATGCAGAAGGCGCGAACGCAAGCTCTTGCGCTCGCAGCACATGCGAGACGCCCTAAAGCGCAACGCCATACCCTCCAGAAGCCGTATGTCCCCGCTGCAATCGACATCACGCCCCAGACGAAGTAGCCTGAGATCTTGTCAGCGAGGTGCTGCACCTTTGCTTGCCTTGACTGTGCCTCCTCGACCTGCCGAATGATCGCGGCCATGGACGTGTGCTCGCCCGCACGCTCCACGCGCACGACACATGCGCCCATGCGATTGACCGCGCCCGCGGCGACAGCGTCGCCCACTTTCCTGGCCACTGGCAGCGGCTCGCCCGTCAAAGACGAGTTATCGAGCTCCGCGGAACCGGACACCACAACGCCATCGCAAGGCACTGCGTCGCCGGTCAGCACTAGCACGAGTTCCCCGGGCAGCAGTGAGGCGGACGGCGTGGTCTCAGTCTTTCCGCCTAGGGCGAGTGCCCCGAGCTCTCCCGCGCTCTCTGCCTGCACGCCGCCGGTGCCACAGCGTGCCCCGCTCGCGCCCGCAGCCTCCACCGCCGCTTGCGAGAGCCTGCGTGCGGTCGAGGGCACCACATCAAGCAGTGCGGCCATGTCGGAAGACGCCGCAAGCTTTGCTCGCTCTTCCATGTTGCGGCCAAGCATGATGAAGGCCATCAGCATGACTGGCTCCTCGAAGAAGGGTTTCCAGCGCAAGGCGGGCATGGCCACAGCGGCCACGCTCGTCACGAAGGCGGTGCAAGTGCTCAGCGCCACGAGTGTGTCCATGGTGGGCGAGCCGCGCATGAGCGCGTTCGTGCCCTCGACGACAATTTGTCGCCCCGGACCAACCAGCGCGAGGACGGCCAGGCCTGCGGAGAGGCTCACCGAGTGCATCGCAGCGACCGCGGGCCGAAGGAGCCGCGGCGCGCACTCCGGGCAACCCCAGATGACGTGCGATGCGTGCGCACCCACCGACGCCAGCGCGAGGGTCCAAGCACCCACGAGCTCGCGGGTCTTCCTCTTGAGCATCCCACGCCTCTCCTCGCGGCGGTCGACTAGGCGCGAGCGCGGTGCCGCCGCGTCGCCAGCTGCGAGCCCGCCGTTGCGCGCCTCGCGCTCCACTGCGCCGAAGCCCGCGTCCTCGACCGCGCGCTCGAGCGCACGTGCGATGGCAGTGCGCGAACCGGCGGTCCCGCCGGGCACCACCGTGGCCGCCGCGCTCTCTGTGACGGTGTTCACAGTCGCCGAAATCACCCCCGGCTGCTTCTCGAGCGCCGTGCGCACAGCCGCAGCGCACGCTCCGCACATCATGCCCGTGACATCCAGCACGATCTCGCATTCGGCGCCCGCCTTGCCTGCGTCGCCAGCCACGGCCTCGGGAGCAGCCTGCGCGCCACCCGCCCCAGCGACGCGATCGGTAAGCTGCTCGTCCAGACCGAGAGACGCACCGCCGCCACCGGCTCCGTGCCCAGCGCCTCCACCGCCACCGGCGCCGCTCCCCCCCCCGCTGCCACCTCCTCCTCCACCGCCACCGCCGGGCCCGAAACCTCCGCCCCCGAAGCCTCCGCCGCCGTACGCAAGCGCGGCCGCCGCGGCTGCCGCGGCGCCCCNGCGCGCCGCGGCGCCGGGCGCCACGCGCCCCGCGAGGAAGCGGGCTCCCGCAGCACCGCCGAGCATCAGGGTTTGAAAGTATCCTCACTTAACACCCGCATCGACCGCCCAAAACGCGCAAACCCCCAACACGCGCGCGGATGGGTTCGGGTTAGGTCCGCCCCGCCCCCCGCGCGCGCGGCCGCGGGCGCGCGCGGCCGCGCTGCGGCGCGATCCGCTAACCGGCCGAGATCTCCGCCCAAAGCCCCCCGCGAAGCGCACCGCGCACTCGAAACGCCCCCCACAACTGATCCCGATCCCGATCCCGAGTTTGAGCTGGGGGTGTGAAAGGGTAGTACAGTACTGTAACCCCGTACAGTACGGTAGTACTAGGGACTACTGTACCGGTACCAGGTACTAGTCCCACTAAGAACTTCTTAGTCCTTCTGCAACAGGTTGCGCGTATCGAACGCTTTTGATTGAGCACGAGGAAGCATTGATTGATTGAGGGTCCAGAAGTGGTGCTGCCAAGCTGTGTCGTGCCTGCCATGCGATGCCGTGCCGTGCCCATCTTCTCTGTGCGCGGGAACCGTTCCTCCATCCACGGCACGCGCTGGCATGCGCGTCCGGAGCCTGGATCTCTCTCGCGTGGGACCGCCGTGGCGAGGGCGTGGTGAGGCGCAAGGAAGCGGCGCGGCCGTGCTGTCGTTGTGCTGCAAGCAGCTAGCCCCGGCCGCCGATGGCTCTCTGCTCAGCCGCGGGCCGGCTGGCCGCCGCGCTCGCTCGTCCGTGCGGGGGTGGGATGTACTCCTCGGTAGCACACGCGCCGGCGAGAGAGAGCGAGCGAGAGAGGGAGGGCGGGCGCCGACCGACGGACCAGCCAGTCCTCCCCGCGCGCCCGACGGACCCAGCGAGCGAGGAAGCTTCTACCCCTCCCTCGCGCGCGGCGTGCAATGTGCGCCCGCGCTACATCCCATCCCCCATCCCTCCTTGGTTGGTTGGGGAGAGCGCGTGGTCCTGGTCTGGGTCGGTCGGTGGGCTCCATATTATTCGCGTTTGCGGGCCTCGAATTTCGGATCTGGCGTTTTTTTGACTGGGTTGTGCGTGCGGACGCGATCGATGGGGCGGGTAATTCCGTGGATCCGGCGCACCCCCGCCCCCGCGGGCCGAGCGCACAGCAGCCGCCGGCGGCGCGCGGCCAGCCACCGGGGCGCTCTCGCAGGAGCGGCCATGGCGGCCTCGCCGAAGGACGACGAGGAGCGGGTGCGTCGGCGCGGACTCGCGCGCGAGAACGCACCCCACACGCACACGCGAGAGAGAACACACGCCCCGCCACGCGCGTCGCGTCCCCTCGCCCGCCTGCCAGCAAAAAAGAGCTGACGAGACGACGCTCCCGCACAGGCCGAGAACATCGCCTCGGACGCCTCCGCCGACGACGGCTCGGACGAGAACGGCTCCTCCTCGCCCTCAGACGACGACAAGGTCAAGCACACGGAGCCCGCCGTGCCCTTCTCGGCGCTCTTCCGCTTCATGGACGGGCTGGACGCGGCGATGATCTCCTTGGGCCTGCTGATGGCGTGCGTCGCGGGGGCGTCGCAGCCGCTGCTCATCGTCGTCTTCGGCGACCTCACCGGCGCGGCGGCCAACATCGCCACGAGCCAGGTCCAGGAGATCATGAGGCCGCTCGTGCTGAGGATGGTGTGGCTGTCGGTGGGCGCGCTGGCGTCCTGGGGGCTGGCGTTCTGGCTCGTGCCGCTGAGCGCCGATCGCCAGCTGCACAAGATGCGCAAGGCCTTCCACTCGGCCGTGCTGCGCCAGGACCTCGCCTTCTTCGACAGCCGCAGGCCCGGGGAGATGACCGTGCTGCTCACCGAGGGCTGCAACGACGTTCGCAACGCGCTGGCCAACAAGCTCGTGGAGGTGGTGCAGGCGGTCGCGCAGCTCGCTCTGGGCATCGTCATCGCCTTCGTGTACTCGTGGGAGCTCTCCCTCGTGATGATCGCGCTGATGCCCCTCATGGGGCTCGCCATGAAGTTCGCCATCGAGGCGGGCACCGTCGGCGACGCCGCCCTCGGCAAGGAGGAGTACAAGGAGGCCGGATCGGTCGCCACCGAGGCGGTGGCGTCCGTCCGCACGGTGGCGTCGCTGGGCGGCGAGCCCTCCATAGTGGAGCGCTTCAGCGCGCGCCTGGCGAACGCGCAGCGCGCGGCCATCAGGCAGGGGACCAAGCTCGCGCTGTCGACCTCGCTGCTCTTCGCGGTCATGTTCTTCCAGTACGGCGCGGGCTTCTGGTACGGCGGCTTCCTCATCGCCGACTCGCGCGAGAGGGCGCTCAGGGCGCACCCGGCGCCCTTCGGCCTCACCGACGTCCGCGGGGACCACCTCAACCACTCCTTCGCGCCCCACGCGGCGGTCGTCGGCGCCCTGTGCAACGACACCGAGACGGCGTACGGCATGGAGAGCTGCGCGTGCGACATTCCGTGGGGCTCGCTGGGCGACGACGCGGTGTACCTCGACCCGGCGCCCGACTGCGGCTGCGGCCACGGCAAGCACAGCGCGCTGGGCGGCGTCTTCTCCGACGGCACGGGCTGCAAGGACGTGGCCACCATCATCACCGCGTTCTTCGCGCTGCTCATAGGCGGCTTCGCGCTGGGCCAGGTCGGGCCGAGCTTCGCGGCCTTCTCCAAGGGCCGCCTGAGCGCGGCCGTGATCTTCAAGGTCCTCGACCGCGCGCCGGCCATCGACACGCGCGCCGCGGGCACCAAGTCCCTCGGGCCCAAGGGCGCGTCGGGCCACATCCGCTTCGAGAACGTCTCCTTCTGCTACCGCAGCGCCGACGCCGGGGCCGCCGCCGACGACGACGGCGACGGCGACGGCGCCGGCGGCGGCGCCGACGCGCGGGGAGGGGAGGAGCGCATGGTGTTCAAGGACCTGAGCTTCGAGGTGAAGGCCGGGGAGACGGTGGCGTTCGTGGGAGAGTCCGGGAGCGGCAAGTCGACCATCGCCAAGCTGGTGTCGCGATTCTACGACGTCGACTCGGGCGCCGTCTCGGTGGACGGCGTCGACGTGCGCGAGCTCGGCGTGCGCGAGCTGCGCAACAACATGGCCGTGGTGTCGCAGGAGCCGCTGCTCTTCGACACCAGCGTGGCGCGCAACATCGCGCAGGGCGCCATCGACCCCGACGCCGTCACGCCCGAGCAGGTGGAGGCCGCGGCCGTGGCCTCGGACGCGCACCGCTTCATCTCCGACGCGTCCAAGTTCCCGCAGGGCTACCAGACCAGCGCGGGCGCGCGCGGCTCCAAGCTGAGCGGCGGCCAGAAGCAGCGCGTGGCGCTCGCGCGCGGGCTCGTGCGCAACGCGCCCATCCTGGTGCTGGACGAGGCGACCAGCGCGCTCGACTCGCGCTCGGAGAGGAAGGTGCAGCGCGCGCTGGAGGAGCGCCCCGGCAAGCGCACCACCATCGTCATCGCCCACCGCCTGTCGACCGTGCGCCGCGCCGACCGCATCTTCGTGCTGGGCCGCGCGGACGACAACACGCACGGCTCGCGCATCGTCGAGAGCGGCACGCACGACGAGCTGATGGACGCCAAGGGCATGTACTACGCGCTCGTCGGCGGGCAGATGGCCGACCCGGACTCCTCCGTGACCGACCTGGCGGCGGTCGACGACGCGGACGACGCGGCGGCTCCCGCCGCGCGCCCGTCGACGGCGGTGTCGCTGAAGGCGGAGGACACCGAGAAGGAGGGCAACAACGAGGAGGACGCCAAGGCCATGCTCGAGCACGAGGTGCCCCGCTCCCGCGTGTGGGGCTACGCGCGCGGCAACGAGGCCCTGGTCCTCGCGGGCGTCGTGTCCTCGATCGGCAACGGCTGCGTGTTCCCCACCATCGCCCTCTTCTTCGCCGAGATGCTCACGGCGTTCACCATCTACGACGACGGCGACCTGCGACGCGAGGTGGTCTTCTGGTCCATATGCCTCTTCATCGTCTCGGTGGTCGGGTACTTCACCAACGCGGGGCAGGTGGGCTTCATGACCGCGGTGGGCGAGCGCATCACGACCAAGGTGCGCGTCGACCTGCTGAAGGCCATGCTGCGCCAGGACATCAGCTTCTTCGACCGCCCGTCGAACTCGGTGGGCGCCCTCATGTCGCAGCTCGGCGGCGACGCGGGCCTCGTGCAGCTCACGACCGGCGCCGCGCTGGGCGCCATCGTCAACTCCATGACCGCGATGCTGTACGGCATCGTGATCGCCTTCCTCGCCAACTGGAAGCTCGCTGCGGTCGTGCTGGCTGCCGTGCCGCTGCTGGGCGCCGCGCAGGCCCTGCAAATGCAGCTCATCACGGCGGGCGAGAAGGGCGTCTCGGAGGACTTCGCGTCGAGCACCGGCGAATTCAACGAGGCCGTGCACGGCATCCGCGAGGTCCACGCCTTCTCACTGTATCCGCTCGCCGAGCAGTCGTACGCCACGCTGCTCAAGATGCCCTTCAAGAACGCGCAGAGGACCGCCGCCGCCATGGGGGGCACCATGGGCATGGCGCAGCTGATCACCTTCGGCTTCTACGCCCTGTGCTTCTGGTACGGCGGCAAGCTCATCGACGACGGCGAGATGAACTTCTACGAGTTCATGAAGGGCCTCTTCGTGCTGGCCTTCGCCGGCTCCGGCGCGGGCCAGGCCGCGACGTTCGCCGGCGACCAGGCCAAGGCCAAGGCGGCCGTCTCGAAGGCCTTCTGGCTGATGGACCGCACGCCGCCCATCGACAGCCGGCCGTGGGGCGAGGACGGCGCGGAGCGCCCGGTCGACGCCAAGAGGGCCACCGGCCTCATCGAGCTCAAGGGCGTGGGCTTCGTGTACCCCCGCCGCCCCGACGCCGTGGTCTTCGGCGGCATCGACCTGCGCGTGGAGCCGGGCCAGACCGTGGCGCTCGTGGGCGCGAGCGGCTCGGGCAAGTCGACCGTCGTGCAGCTGCTCGAGCGCTTCTACGATCCGGTGGCGCCGGACTCGCTGGGGAGCCCCGGCGTGATCGCGCTGGACGGCGTGGACCTGCGCGAGCTCGACGTGAAGTGGCTCCGCTCCCAGGTGGGCCTCGTGTCGCAGGAGCCGCGGCTCTTCTACGGCAGCGTGCACGACAACATCGCCATGGGACGCCCGGGCGCCTCGCGCGCTGAGGTGGTGGCCGCCGCGCGCGCGGCTGCCGCGCACGACTTCATCGAGGCGCTCCCCGACGGCTACGACTCGCAGGTGGGCGCCGGCGGCGGCAAGCTGAGCGGCGGGCAGAAGCAGCGCGTGGCCATCGCGCGCGCCATCATCAAGGACCCCAAGATCCTGCTGCTCGACGAGGCGACCAGCGCGCTGGACAACGAGTCGGAGAAGCTGGTGCAGGCGAGCCTCAGCGAGCTGCTCGCCGACAGGGCGGCGCGGCGCACCACGCTCGTCATCGCGCACCGCCTGTCGACGGTGCGCTCCGCCGACCGCATCGTCGTGCTCGACACCGAGGGCGAGCTCAGCGGCGCGCACGTCGTCGAGGAGGGCACGCACGACGAGCTCATGGCCAAGGGCGGCATGTACGCGCGCCTGAGCGCCGCCTTCGACGGCGCCGGCGCCGCCTAGTTGGCGTGCGGGAGGCGACGGGGAATCGATAATCAATCGTTCAATCACCCTCGCCGCGCGCGCGCGGGCGCGCGCGACGGCGCGCGCGCCGTGCCCGCCCGCCCGCGCGCGGTGAGCGCGCCCTACTCGGTGGCGACGCACGCGCCGCACGTCTTGCGGCACACGCCTGGAAAGCCCTTCTCGGGGTTGCCCATGAGATAGTCGCGCGTGTTCTGGCACTGGCCCAGTTGCTTGAACGTGGCGCAGTCGTCCGAGGTGTCCACGCACGCGCTGAAGGACGGCAGCGCCTTCTCGTCGTCCTCGCCCTCCTCGCCCTCCTCATCCTCGTCCTCCTCTTCATCGTCCTCCTCGTCCTCGCCTTCGTCATCCTCTTCATCGTCCTCGCCTTCGTCATCCTCTATTTCCTCGTCCTCATCCTCCTCTTCCTCGTCGTCGTAGTCGTCGGCGTAGTCGTCCTCCTCTTCGCCTTCGTCGTCGTCCTCCTCCTCCTCCTCTTCGCCCTCGTCCTCCGCCTCCTCGTCGGCGTCCTCGCCTTCCGCAGGGAGGTCGGTGGCGCCCTCCGCCGGGACGTTGCTCGCGGCGAGACCGTTCGAGCCGCCGCCCGTGGCTGCCGCGACGTCGCACGCGCCACAGCTCTTCTCGCAGAAGCCCGCAACACCGCCGGTCGCCGAGCCGACCATGTAGATCGCATTCTCTTCGCACTCGCCCGCGGCCGCCCACTCGGCGCACCGCTCGTTGCGGTCCACGCACGCGCCGTCGGCGGCGGTCGCGGCCGCCGCGCCNCCGCCTTGGTGCCCTCCTCTAGCACCACGAGCCGCCCCACCCCTGGCGTAGAGAGGCGCTCCAACACGCTGCGCAGCGTGTCCGCGCGCGTGCACGTCTGACAGCGCGCGCTGTCGCCCGAACTGCTCTCCGCACCCCCTTGCTGCTGCTGCGTGCCGTCGCTGCCGTCGAGGTAGGCCAGCACCTGGACGAGAGGCGTGTTGGCCAGCACGCGCTTGTACAGCCGGCCTTTCGCGAGCGCGGTGACGTCCTTGCGCGAGTACACGTTGCGCAGCCGGCCGTTCTCGTCCACCACGGGGACGCGGCGATGGCGTGCCGCGCGGCGGTCGCGATGGGCGCCCCGGCGTTCGCCAAGCCGGGCACGCGCAAGAAGGAGGGCGAGGGGCAGCTGCGGGCCATCAACAAGTGCGAGCGCGCGCGCGCGCGCGCGCTGCACGCGTCCACACACGCGCGCACACGGCGCACGCCCTGACACCCAGGCGCTGCTTATGCACATATGCGCGCGCAAACGCACGCACACGCGCAAACACACACGCGCGCGCGCGCGCGCCCACACAGGTACAAGGTGGTGCGCCCAGATCGCACGGACGAGTTCCGCGCGGTGTGGGGCGAGCGCGAGGCGCACATGCGCGGCCGCAAGGGCCTCGTGTCGTTCGAGCTGCGCGAGACGGCGCCGCGCGTCTTCGAGGTGGAGCACGTGTGGGAGACGCGCGCGGACTGGGAGGCGTGGCTTAACGACAGGTACGCGCGCGCACACGTGTGCGAAGGCGTGCGCACCCGCGCGCGCTCGCAGGAACGGACCGCGCGCGCACGCGCACGCATTCGCTCGAACGCCGCCCTGACAACCAGCACCACATTCTCTCTCGCGCACGCACGCGCGCGTGCGTGTGTGTGCGTGCGTGCCGGCGCCCTTTTTCTCCCCCCGCCCTTGCAGGCCCCGCTACATCTCCAACCTGCCGCAGGGCGTGTACCAGATGAGGCCGCAGAACAAGGAGGGCATCCCGGAGACCTTCGTGCCCTTCCTCGACCCCGAGCTCTCGCCCAACTAGTAGAGGGAGGGGCCACTTGCGCACGCGTGCGCGCGCGCACGCACACACATGTGGGTGTGCGTCGACAGAGGAGGCGCCGTGACGCCGCGGCGCCTCGCAAGCCTTGTACACAGCCGCTGCATTCGGCCCACGCCCGTGTGTCTGCGGCGCCGACGGTGAAGCGCTCGTGCATGCATGCATTCGAGCGCGTGCGCGTGCGCGTGCGTGTGCGAGCGCTCGTACGCGCACGTGTGTGCGTGTGTGTACAGTACGTGCGAGTCGGAGCGAGCGAGCGAGCGTGTGTGTGTGTGCCCGCGCGCTCTCGCCTGCGCCCGCGCCCGCCGCCTGCGCTCGCGCTCATTAGGGTCTGAGATGTTTTGCCAAAAAGACGGCGCGAAATGTGCGCGAAAACATAACGCCGTTTCTGCTTTGCCCCCTTCATCAATTCCAAACCGCGTGTGGCGCCGCTGCGGTTTCGCGGATCCGCGCCGCGAAATGTACAGTCGCGCCGAGGTCACTCGCACGTCCCCTCCATTTTCCATTACTAATCGCCATATTCGATTGCCGCTGTATTTCGTCTGCGTTTTTTTAATCAAACGTAGTTGCGTTTGTGCGAATTCGCGCCTTCGTTTCGGACGGAGGGGTGAGCGGGAGGCCGGGGAGATTTCTGCTTTCGAAACCGACGCGGGCGCGTACGTGTACATGGTGTGGGTGTGGGGTGGCTGGGGGGGGGGGGGGGGGGGGGGGGGGGGGGGGGGGGGGGGGGGGGGGGGGGGACGATGGGCGCCGACGCGGCAGAGCCTGCCGAGTACGCGGCCGCGGTGGCGTTCTTCGCCCTGGCGTACGTGTGCGGGCTCGCGGGATTTCGAGCGATTGGCTGGCCGGCCAAGGATGTCGGCGAGGCCGCATCGATGATCGGAGGCTTTGTGCACTGCACGGGCGCGCTCGGTGAGGGCCTGCGTGCGCGTGCTTGCCCTGTGTGCGCGCAAGAGAGAAAGAGACAGAGACAGACAGACAGACAGACAAACAGAGTCAGCGCGCCCGCAAAACTCGCCGATTGCTGACTCCGCGCCGTGCACCGACGCTCCCCGCACCCGCGGCGCGGGGCGCTGCTCGCAGTTCTCTGCTGTCCGCTCGCGCTCGCGACGCTGCGCGCGACGCCGGCGATGCGCGCGACGCTGCCACTGGTAGGTGAGGTGGAGCTGCCAGATTTCTCGCTGTGCGCGGCCAACCCGGTTGGCACGGCGCACGCCACACACCTCACGCTGTCCTACTACTCGGTATGTACCGCGCCGCGCGCTGGCGCGCCCTCCCGCTACTTGAGGTGCACACACACACGCACGCCCTCGTGCATGCCGCGCGGGCGCGCGCGCAGCCAGCGGCGATCGCTGACGCGAATGGCTCGCTGGCGCGCACGCGCGGGCCTCGCCGCGTGCGGGCCGGAACGCGCGCGCACCGCAGGTGGACATATTCCACTACCTGTTGGTCAACACCGGCGAGCCGCTCTTCCTCCTCCATCACATGGCCGTCATCTCGATGGTGGCTGCAGTGGTGTACACTGGCGCGGGCGGCATGCTGCCCCTGACGGTCACCTCGCTGGTGGAGCTGCCCAGCCCCGTGCAGATGGTGTGGTCGTACGCACGCGATGGCCGCCGGAGGTTTCCCGCGCTTGGCGGCATCTACGCGGCCATCTCGCCGTGGTTCACGCTGCTCTACGTGCTTGCACGTGTGGTGCGTGTGCTCTGTCGCGCGCGTGCCAGCGTTGCGCGTGCGAGCGCCTGCGCGGAGGAAGCTGCGCCCGACAGCGCGCGCATCCAGTGCGCATCCTGGGACCATGCTGACGCGCCAGTGCGTCCACGCACACGCGTCCGCTCGCTCGCTCGCTCGTGTTCGCTCGCGTGCGCGCCCGTGCCCGGCCCGCCACCCGCTTGCACGCCGTCCATTTTGGCGCGGTCGCACGCGCACGTCGCCGCAGGTGGGGGGTGGTATTTTTCTCATTTACGTCATTTTCTACCTGTGGAGCGGTCAGGTGGCAGCCTGCGACAGCCAGACCGGCCTGCTGGGCGCGGGCACCAAGGGGCTCCACACATTCCTTTGCTGCGGGGGATTCCTGGGATCGAGCATGTGGGCGCGCACGCTGGTGGCGGGCTACTTCAAATTCAGGGCGAGGCAGGCGGGAGCCAAAAGCGGCACGAGCAAGGCCGACTGAGTGCGCTCCGCGCATGCGCGCTCGTGCCGTAACGCGCATCTGTTCGCCTTCCCCCCATCGCACGCACACGCGCGCACAAGCGCGCGCGCAAATCAGCCCTCGTGCGCTGGGGCTCGCCTCGCCAAGGCCAGCCGTGCGCCAACCGTTCTGCGAGTGTATGTATGTACTTACGTGTTTCACCACCTCTCCTCTCGCGACGCGATGGCCACACCGCAGTGGCCGCATCCGTCTCTGTGCCCCATGGGATCTGGACAAATGGCTCAGATCGGCAGCCTATCCCGACTTGAAGAGCAGGATGGCGACCTGGCCGAGGTCTGTGGAAGCGAGGAAAGGGCCGGGAGTCAGCACAGTGCCCACCAACGCATGCACGCACGGCACGCAGGTGCGTTCGCGACGCGCACGGGCGCCCTGCGCCTATGCCGACGCTGGCATTGGTGCGTGGCTTAGGTAGTGGCCCGCGCTGCCATCGGCGATCGTCCCTCGTTGCGAGAGCTGCCACACACTCGACAAGAAGGGCGCGCGCGCCCGGGCACGGGACACAAAAACACTCGAGGTGCCAAGCATCCGCGCCGGCATGCTGGGCGGCTCGTCTGGCGCAGCGCAGCACCACGCGCGGGCGGGCGCACTCCTGCACGCGCGGTCACGGTCGCTCGCTCGCCCGCGCACCCCCACGCGCATCGGCACACAGGCAAGCCAGCGCGCGCGGACGCACAGAAGTAGATGAAGTGCTTCGTCTCGTGCGTCACGTACGAGCCGAAGTTGCGCCCCACGATGCAGTGCCACGTCGGGTTGTACTTCTTGTCGAACTCCTTCTTGATGTACGCCGCGATGTCCTTCTCGATGTTGTACTTCTCGAGGGCCTACCGAGCCGAGCGCGCGCGCGTGTGCGTGCGCGCGTACGTGTGCGCGTGTGTCAGATCCGGATGTGCGCGCACACCCTCAGACAACGCGTCTCACACCCACCGCCGCAGGAGAGTGCTGCGAGGGCGTCAAGGGGGCGCGTGCGCAGGCGCGCGCGCGCACGCTCGCGGGCACACACTGCCACGAGCCGATCGCGAGGGTGGCGCCCCATCCCGCGCTGCTCCGAGCCCGCGCGCCCCGCGCCCGGAGCACCCGCCCAGTGCTGCGCGGGCCAGCGCAGCGCCGCGAAGGACCGCCGCGTCGGCAATTCCCACG
The DNA here is from genome assembly GCA_013416795.1 of Prasinococcaceae sp. CCMP 1430. Classification (NCBI taxonomy): domain Eukaryota; kingdom Viridiplantae; phylum Prasinodermophyta; class Palmophyllophyceae; order Prasinococcales; family Prasinococcaceae; species Prasinococcaceae sp. CCMP 1430. Next base: position 167,371 of record RQSC01000016.1, read on the forward strand.
CGGCGCGGGCGAGCTGCTCGGGCGCTTGGACGAGCATCGTGC
>RQSC01000016.1:188231-232433 GCA_013416795.1 Prasinococcaceae sp. CCMP 1430
ACCCGCCCGCCCACCCCGCCGTCTGCAGGCGTGCCGGGCCCGCCTGCGCGCGCTGCGCGCGCGCGCGCGCGCGCGTGCCCCTCCCGCCATCAAATCGAAAGGGGCTCAAAAAAGGCGCGCGCTCCCCCTCCCCCCCCCCTCCCCGATCGAACACTGCCCCCCCTCAAAAAATGAATGCATTTTCATACGAAGGAAGAAGCCTCGGGTCGAATTCGACTGTGAATTGTCAGTCTCGGAATCGACGCCGAATACGCACCCGTCGACTCGAATCGTCGCTGCCCGCATAAACCCTGACCCTAAACCAAACGCCCGCTTCGTTCCGTTTCCGTTCGTACGCGTTGCGTCGATCGATCCGCGTTTTCGGATGCGTTTTGACGTGGCGAAACACCACATCACATCACATCACATCGGCAAGGTGGGGGTGAGGGGAAAAAAGAAAAAAACGCATCTTGAAGCAGCCAACCTCGCACCGCCGTTCGTGCGTGCGTTTTGATGGAGGGGGCGGCCCGGCGGCGCCGCCGGCGTTTTTCCCGGGCGAGCTCGACGAGCTCGACGAGCACGACGAGCACGACGAGCTGGACGAGCTCGACGGCGGCGGCGCGGCCGCCGTCGCGCGGGCGGGCAGGGGGGTGGGAGACGACTCGCGGAGGGCGCAGCCGCGTCCCTCCCCCCGCCGAGCTCGCTCCTCGCCACCCCACCCAACCCGCCCCGGCGTGCCGATCGACGGCGCCGAGCGAGCGGGAATCGCCGAGCGCGCCGACAAAAGCGCGCGACAGGAAGCAGCGCGCGCGCGCCATCGGCAGCCGGAGCCTCCCCCCCGCGGGAGGGGTTTCCGCGCGCGCGCGCGCCTGGCGTCAGCCGCGCGAGGGCGGACGCGAGGTGAGGGGCGTCGCTCCTCGTCGCGACGGCAGCCGCCTCAGTCATCGGTGAGCTCCCGATGGCAGGCGGCGGCGACCTTCCCCTTTCCGGCGGTGCGCCGGTGGGGGCGCGCCACGCGCGCTCGGGGAGCGACACGACCTTTGATCGCGCGCCGAGCGCGGCGGCGCTCGCAGAGGCCGACAGCAGAGGCGGCGAGGGCAGCTCCTCCGGTGGGATCGCCGCTGGTGACGAGAGCAGTGCGGGTGTCCTCAGGGCCGTGGCGCGCAGAGCTTCGGCGCGGATGGTGCGTACTGTCTGTCGGTGGTTGTTTGCGCCCGCGTGAGCCCTGTGCATGAGATCCCAGCTGCAAGCTGCAGAGCGGACCTGCACACGCATGCGTTCGTGCAAGCGCCTGTAGAGAGCAGCGCCCATTGCCCTCGGCTGCTACGACGCGCCTCCGCCGCAAGAATGCGCACCGCCCTCCATCGGCACTTGCGAAAGTATCTCAGCTGACGCCCAGTGCTACTCGTGCCCACGCGTGCGCGCGCGGCATGCACGCGCCGATCGGCACCGCGCTTTCTTGCGCATGTCGGCCGCGCACACGGCGATTGCTGCCTCGCTCGAACGCCTTTATTTGTGCTCACGCTACTCCTGCTGGGCGGTGCAGTCCGCACCGCCCGCTGCCGCGCGCGGACAGCTCGTGCAAGCGGCGAGCGTGTTGCCTGCGCTCGTACCTGAGTCACCCCCGCCGGAGCATCCGCGCCATGCCGACGAAGAAAAAGGCACGGAAGGGGTGGGCGCCAGTGCTGTCTCAGGCGGCGCCGCAGCTGATGCGGCGACCGCCGCCTCTCCCCCAGGCGGTGATGGTGCGCTCCCATTCGTCGATCCCAACGAGGAGGACGCCGAGGCTTCCGTGCAGCGTGCCGTGTCTGGCACCAGCAGCAGCCTCGAACTCATCGCCGGGAACGGCGAATGCAGCGCGGGGGGGAGTCTGCCGGCGAAGGAGAAGAAGGCGCGCGCCGGCCTGCTGGCGTGGCTGTTCTGCTGCGGGTGCGGGGCGGGCGCGGGGCTGTGCGGCCTCTTCCGAAAGCACGAGCCAAAGGCGCGCACGGTCATACTGAACGCCTCCGAGCAGCCGCCCGAGGCCGCGCGAGAGTACGCCTCCAATCGCGTGGTTTCGTCCAAGTACACGCTGATCTCGTTCATACCCCTCAACCTGTGGCAACAGTACCACCGCGTGTCTAATGTGTACTTCACGTTGGTGGCGGCGCTCAGCTGGTGGAGGGAGGTGAGCCCGTTCGACCCAGGCGGCTCGACGGTGGCGATCATCTTCATCGTGGTCGTGGGGATGCTCAAGGACGCCGCGGACGACTACAAGCGCCACGTTGAGGACAACGCGTTGAACCAACTCAGTTTCACCACGCGGCTGAGGCGAGCACAGAGCGCGCCGGGTGGAGCACCCGTCGGTGCTGACGGTGGAATCGCTATGGCGTCGACGACCCCGTCGTCAGCCAGCGGCGGCGTGGGTGCAGAGGCGAATGGGGGCGCCGCTGGCGCCAGCGAGGAGATCGCCGGCGTGGTGCAGGAGCGCGTCGCCTGGCAGGACCTGAAGGTCGGCGACACTGTGCTCGTGCGCGACAACGAGCAGTTTCCCGCCGACATGGTGTGTCTGCACACTAGCCTCGAAGGCGACGTATGTTTCGTGAAGACCGCCAATCTCGATGGCGAGACCAACCTCAAGCTCCGCTCGGTGGCGCCTGGGGTCAGCACGGACAGCGTCGCGCACGCACTCATGCTAGAGGGCGAGGTGACTGCCGAAGCGCCTTCTCCCAACCTGACGTCGATGGAGGGCACCATCCGCATCGAGGGCTCCGAGAAGGTCGCGCTCTCCATCAACGAGGTGCTCCTGCGCGGGACGACGCTCAAGAATACTGGCAGCGTGGTAGGCTGCGTCGTGTACACTGGGCACGAGTCGCGCATCGTCATGAACGCGTCGGCTCCGCCATACAAGCGCTCCACGTACGACGCCTTCATCAATTGGCAGATCCTGTACATCTTCGTAGTGCAGATATGCCTGATCCTCGGCTCCGCGGGCGGCTCGCTGGCGTTCCGCCAGGAGAATCGGGAGAGCGCCTGGTACCTGGACTTCGTGAACGACTCGGACGGCGACTTTCTCTTCTTTTTCAAGAAGTGCATCACGTTCTTCATCCTTTACAGCTACATGGTGCCGATCTCCTTGGTCGTGACGATGGAAATCGTCAAGGCGCTGCAAAGTTCGGTCATGATCGATCGCGACCCTCTGATGTACGACGCCGAGACCGACGAGCGCGCGCGCGCGCGCACCACCAGCCTGAACGAGGACCTCGGCGCCGTGCGGTACGTCTTCAGCGACAAGACGGGCACGCTCACTGCCAACGACATGAACCTGCGCCAGCTTTGCGTGGGTGGCAAGAACTACGGGCGAATGGGGTTCAAGCTCGAGGACTTTATTGGCGCCGGCGCCCCCGCAGATGGCGCAGACAGCGGCGAGCCAGAGGACGTGGTCTCGGCAGCCGAGAACGGCAACGGGAACGAGCGCTACGGCGCGGCAGGCGCGCCGAGGGCCCGTCGGCCGTCGGACATAGCGCGCACCGTCCCCAGGGGACGAGAGGCTGCCGTCGCCGCCCGCCGCGCCTTCGATCCCGCGCTTGATGTGTCTTCGCCCGACGCGGCAGGAGCACTCACCTGCCTCGCGTTGTGCCAGACGATTCTCGTTACGAGGGACGAGGACACAGGCGGCGTCTCGTATCAGGGCTCCTCACCGGACGAGGTCGCTCTCGTGTGCGCCGCCGCCCGGCTGGGCTTTGCCTACGTGGACCGTTCCGCTACCGCCCTCACCATGTGCGTGGATGGCGGCAAGAACGTCACGTACGAGACCGAGGTGGTCCTCGAGTTCTCAAGCGAACGCCGGCGCATGGCGGTGCTCGTGAAGGAAAACGACACCGCGGACAGCCACGTGACGCTGTACATCAAGGGCGCGGACTCGGCAATCATGCCCCGGCTGCGAGCGCCGCGCAACATGCGCGAACGCGAAGTACTGGCGGAGACGGAGCGGCTGCTCGAGGAGTACTCCCTCGAGGGCCTGCGCACGCTCGTGCTCGCGCGGCGCGAGATCCCCCTTGCCGACTTCCGCGAATGGGAGGCGCGCTACGCAAGCGCGTCGCAACTTACGGAGGGGCGCCGCGAAGCGATGGAGGCACTGGCAGAGGAGGTCGAGCAGCACCTCGAACTCCTCGGTGCGACAGCCATCGAAGACAGGCTGCAAGATCGTGTCCCCGAAACGCTCGGCAAGCTGCGCGACGCGGGCGTGCACGTGTGGGTTATCACCGGTGACAAGCAGCAGACAGCGATCAACATCGCGCGCTCCGCTGGGCTCTTCACTGGCGACCCGCGCGACATCCTCAAGCTCAACGCGCGCTCGGATGAGGAGCTCGCGGAGGTGATGCGCGACGTCGAGATGTCCGTGTTCAAGTCATCGGAGGGCAGTGCAGCCTCCCAACCGAACGGGGCACGGGCGCGGCGGCGCGCCCTCACTGCGGGAGACTACCTGCTACCTTGGCGCTGGTTCCGCAGCAGGAAGGAAGCGCCTGGCGCGCAAACCCTCGAGCCCCCCTCCGCGCGCAACATGCGCGTGTTCGCCAGCCCCGACAGCATCTACAAGCACCAGGCGGAGATGGCAAGCGCCCAGCTGGTGGTCGATGGTGGCACCCTCGACCTGATCCTCGATGACGTCACGCTGGAGGCGCGGCTCGCGTCGCTCGCGCAGCGCTGCACAGCCGTGGTCGTTTGCCGCGCGAGCCCGATACAGAAGGCTCGCGTAGTCCGCATGATGAAGGGCAAGAGCAAGGCGGTGACGCTGTCCATCGGCGACGGGGCCAACGATGTGCCTATGATACAGGAGGCACACATCGGCGTGGGAATATTTGGCAAGGAGGGCCGCCAGTCGGTCAACAACAGCGACTACGCCATCGGCCAGTTCCGCTTCCTGCAGGATCTGATGCTCGTCCACGGCCAGCAAGACAGACAGCGGCTTGCGCGCCTCATCAAGTACAGCTTCTTCAAGAATTTGGCGTTTGCATTCATGATGTTTTTCACGCAGATATACGTGGGCTGGTCGGGGCAGAGCCCCGCCAACGCCACGCCCGCCGCGCTGTTCAACGTCGTCTTTACGGCGCTGCCCATCGGCGTCCTCGCTGTGATGGACTTTGGATTGCGGCGCTCGACACTGCTGCGCTTCCCGCAGCTGTACCTCAGCCACCGTTCGCTCACGCGCGGCGTCTTCTGGAAGTCGCTATTGGAGGGCGTCGGCTTCGGCGCGGTGGCCTTCTTCGTCCCGTTTTGGCTGTTCAGCTTCGACGCGGGGCGCAACAATATCAATGACTTCGAGAGCTGCGGGAACCTCGCGTACACGATCGTGCTCACCATTGTGACGCTCGACCTCTGCCTCGTCGTCAGGAGCTGGAGCGTCCTCTTCACTTTCACGATCTTCGCGTGCTACTTCGTCTGGTATCCCTTCTACAACGTCTACCCCTCGCTGTACACCGAAACCAAAGGCTTCACGGCCGAGGGCAGCGCCGCACACTCGTTCGCGGACGTGCGTTGGTGGCTCGCTGTGGCACTCTCGGCGATGTTCACCACCACATATCGCCTCTGTTGGCTCACGCAGCGTGTGCTCTTCCGGCCGCGCGACGAGGACATCGTCCGCGAGTGGGAGCTGCTGCAGAGCAAGATCAACTGGCAGAGAGAGCGAGAAGAGCGGGTGAAGGCGCGGGGCGGCGGAGGGAGCACGACGTCATCAGCGCGGTCCCCCGACTCGCCCCAGGAGAGCTGGGCGGGCGGCGCCAGAGAGGAGCAGGGTAATGGTGACCTCAGAATGGGTGGCTCCATCCAGATGGCACACGTGTCGTCGGATCGGGCGTATTAAGCGAAGGCCGAGGAGGGCGAGTGGCGGTCGACGAAAGTGGTCGCCGCGAGCGTGACGATGCGCCCACCACGCAAGCCGCGGTATGATCGTGTCCTTTACTTGATTACTTATTAAGCCCTGCCATGATCTCAGCCGCGCGCTGTGTGAAGGCCTGCGCGACGCGCTCCGCGTCCGCAGCGAAGCCCGTCTCCTGCGCGGCCAGTCGCGCCGCAGCGAGCGCCTCCTTGCGCGCTGAGGCGAGCGCTGCCGACGCCGCGCGCTTGTTGCAGTCTGCAGGGGCGCGCCGCATTGCCTCGGCCACCGCGCGGCGGCAGAGCAGGTCGGCAGCGTGCAACGCACTCTCCGCGGTTGCGGCGCGGTCGGCCTCGCGACTCGCGAGCAGGGCCTCGTCTTCCGACGCGAGCAGCTCGGGCGCGGCGCCCCACGCGACGTGCATGATCCATGTGGCCGCCTGGTGGCGCTCCGCCAGGAGATATTGCGCCGACGGCGGGTCAGCGTGTGCGCACGGGGACGCACCAGCGCAGCTCGGCGCGCTCTCGCACGCGACCTCACCTCCTCTGCGAAGCCGTCGACATCTGCGCCCTCTGCAGCAGTGTCGAGGGACAGGACAGGCCCACCCTCGGTGCTCGCATCGGGCACCTCCATGACTGCCGCCATGCGCGCGATGGTCTCCTCACCCACGCGTGCGCCGCCCGCGCGCGACGCGTCGCGAGCCACGCACGCGCTTGTGCTCGCTTGCACGTGCACACACGCGAATGCGGCGCGGGCGCGGCGACACAGTCCGTAGAACTCGCGGCGCATCGAGCGGTAGAAGTGGTTGTCGTCAACCAGCACGACCCCGCCGCTGCCGCGCGTGCCGCCCTCGCCGCCCTCGCCGCGCCACTCATCGAGCGCCCGCGCCACACGGGACGCAGCCAGTCTGCGCGACTCCTTCCACACGCGCGCACCCTCCTCACCACCCCACTCCGCACTACCGTCACGCACGCTCCTCCTTGCCTCGTCGAGGTAGGCGTCGGCGGCGACGCTCACGCACCGCACGCCGTGCGCGCGGCCGAGGACGCCCGCCAGCGCGGCCGCGAGCGTCGACTTGCCCGAGCCGGGCAGGCCGACGAGCACCACCACCAACGAGGGGGCCCGCATCGGAGTATCGGCTGGGCGCGAGGCAGGCCCTGCGCGCGCGCAGGGCGCGCATCGACCGTCGCAGCCGACGTGTGCGTGTGTGTGTGTGTGGTGAGGGGAGCTGGGCGGTGGTCGCTGTCAGGCGCGCACCGCCGGCCGCGCGCGGCGCCCTGCGGTTTGGGTTGAGGCTTCCCAGGGGGGTAAGGTGCATTGATGCCAGCGTGAGGATTGTAGATTTAGTGTAGGGTCTGTTATGTATATCAAAATGCATTGTGATTCACGCACACGTGGCGGCGGCGGCTGGGCTGGCCGCGCCATGGCGGGCTCGGCGGGCTCGGACGGCCGGCTGACGGCCGCAGTTGGGGCCGACGCGGCGTCTGACCGCGCGACGGTCGGCACCGTCTCGTGCGACGTCGTCAAGGCCGATGCTTCGACCGCGTCCGCGTCGACGAGCGGCCCGCCCGAGCTCTACGGCAAGTTCACCTGGAAGATAGACAAGTTCTCGGAGATCTCCAAGCGGGAGTTGCGCTCCTCCATGTTCAAGGTGGGGGGCTTCCACTGGTACATCCTGGTGTATCCCCACGGCTGCGACGTGAGCGACCACTTGAGCCTCTTCCTGTGCGTTGCGGACTACGACAAGCTGCTGCCTGGCTGGACGCACTTCGCGCAGTTCACAATCGCAGTGGTGAACCGAGACCCCAAGAAGTCCAAGTACTCGGACACGCTGCACCGCTTCAGCAAGAAGGAGCACGACTGGGGGTGGAAGAAGTTCATGTCTCTCGACAAGCTGGCGGACGGCTTCACGGTGAGCGACACGTTGGTGATAAAGGCACAGGTGCAGGTCATCAAGGAGGCCAGCGCGAGCCCCTTCAGATGTCTGGACGCGCAGTACCGACGCGAGCTGGTGCGCGTGTACCTGACCAACGTGGAGGGGATCTGCAGGCGGTTTGTGGAGGAGCGGCGCACGGAGCTGGCGCGGATGGCGCGCACAGCAGACGCAGGGTTCCGGTCGTACTGGGGCACCGCAGAGGGCGACCGACAGCGGCGCAGCACGGCCGAGTCGCGCGCCGGCGTGCTGAAGGCCATCGTCAAGCGCTTCTTCAACGAGAAGGAGGTGACGTCGACGCTGTTGATGGACGCGCTGTGTTCAGGCGTGAGCGCTCTGCTGCCACTGGAGGAGGCTGAGGTCGCGCGCGCTGCGCAGGAAGAGGCGCGCGCGGCGGCGCTCGAAGCGCTCGCAGCCGACGTCGAGGCGACGCCCATGAGCGAGATGACCGACGCCTCGCGCGACGAGCGCCTGCGCGCTCTCGAGGGGGCAGCGCTGCCGCCGCTGGCTAATCTGGTCGGCACGACGGGGCCCGGCGGCGACTTCGTGCTTGCGGTCGATGTCCTGTCGGCGCTCGAGGTGGGCGTTTCGGCCTCGCTTCCGCCTGCGCCGGAGGACAAGGTGGACTCGCCAGAGCGCGACGACGCGCGCCTGGCCGAGCTCGGGAGGTGCACCGTCGAGATGTTTGTGCTAGGGCATCTCATGTCGCAGCGCGTGGAGGTGGCCTACCGCGAGGCCGAAGCGCTCAAGATGCAGCAGGAGCTGCTTCGCGAGGAGGAGGAGGAACGCGCGGGCGCCAACGCCGCCTCCGAGAAGCGCTCCAAAAAGCAGGAGAAGCGCAAGCGGAAAAAGGAGCAGGCGAAGAAGGAGCGCGCCGAGAAGGAAGCTGCCGAGGCGGAGGCAGCGGCTGCCGCGGAGGCGATCGCCGCCGAGGAGAAGCGGAAAGCCAAGGAGGCCGCCGCCGAGGCCGCCAGGCTCAAGGCGGAGGCCAAGGCGAAGAGCGAAGCGGAGGCCAAGGCCAAGAGCGAGGCAGAAGCCAAGATCAAGGCGAAGGCCGCCGCAGAGGCCAAGGCGAAGGCCAAGGCGGAGGCCAAGGCGGCCAAGGCGGAGGCCGCCGCCAAGGCGGAGGCCGCCGCCAAGGCGGAGGCGGCAGAGGCGGAGCTCAGGGCGGATGCGCAGCGACGGAAGGCCGGGGAGGCGGCCAGAGGTGCCGAGGCTGCGAAAGCGAACCTGCGAGAGAATGGCCTTTGCGCGGAGGGAGCGCCAGCTCCGGCGTCGGGGAGCTCTGAGTCGGGCACAGACAGTGGCTCGAGCTCCAGCGGCGAGAGCGACGCGAGCGCACGTGGTAGCAGCGGTGACGGCGGACGCGGGGCGCCAGAAAGGATGGATGCGGCGACGCGAGCGCAGTCGCAGGCGCTCGCACAGGCGCAGGCACGTGCGCCGTCCGAGCGCGGAAACGTGCACGACGGCGACGGCGGGGGATGGGAGCAGGTTGAGCGTGGGCGACGGGCCAAGGGGGACGGCGGCAGGGACGATGCCGCCGCCGCTGCCAAGCGCGCCGCCGCTGCTGGCGTGGGGTCGGCGGCGCCCATAGGAGGTGCTCCAGTCGTCACAGCGCGGGCGAACACTGCGGCGGCGGCCGCGGCGGCCGCCGCGGCCGCCGCACAGGGTCCGCTAGCAATGAGCTCAGCTGCGCCGGGTGCGCACAGCGCGCCCGCGCCCGCGGCGGGCGCGGCAGCAGGTAGCGCGGAGGTCCTCGCGCTGCGGCAGCGCGTGGTGGCGCTCGAGTCGGCGCTCCGCTCCAAGGAGGCGGAGGTGCGGTCGCTCCACGACGCGCTGCGGCGCGAGCGCGAGCGCGCCGACGCCATGGCATCTGCAGCAACGGTCATGAAGGGGGGTGACTCGAGCGTGAGCGCCAACGCCGCTCCGAGCACTCGTGCCCCGCAGGCTCAGCCATCCTCGCAGCCGCCCGCGCGGGGTGCCGGCATGGTTGGCGCGAGCAGCCCGCGCGTCCGCGTCGCGGAGAACCGTGCGTGGGGCAGCGCGGGCGCGGCCGCACAGGCGCAGCAGCAGCAGCAGGCGCAGCAGCAGCGGGCACAGGCAGGGGTGTCGGGCGCTCGGAGCGGCGCCTCGATGCCGCCAGGATTCGTTGGTGGAGGTGGTTCGCCCCTCAAGCAGCCGTCGGCGCAGTCCTCGCCGCAGCAGCCATCTCACCTGGTCCAGCCGACGTCGGCGGCAATGTCGCCGCAGCAGCAGCAGCGCGCGGTGGCGGCCGCCGCCGCAGCAGCGGCAGCAGTTGCGACCTCCGCACAGTTCGCCGCGCGCAGCGCAGCCCCGCCTGCAAGCGGAGCGAACGCGTCGGCTGCTTCGGCCGGACTCATGCCCACCACGCCCCCCGGGCGCTCGCTAGGCGGGCTCGGCATGCCAATGGGCACGCCCCAGCAACAGGCGGCGCGCGTCCCGCCGCCTGGCTTGCCGGCGATGTCGCTGCACCAGGCCGTGCCGGTGGGCACACCCATGACGGAGGACTTCAGGCACCACCTGGACATGATTGATAGCCTTCTGGAGTGAGCGGGTTCGCGCCGCAGGCAACTGGTGCAGCACGGCAGGCTCAGGGCGCAGCGCTCGCGCGCCCCACGTAAGTTCTCGCAGCAGTCCGGCAAGCGAGCATTGCGCGCCCGCGCGGCGGCGAGCACGCGCGCAGCCGCGCGCCCCTCCATCCCTGGCAAGAGATGCGTGTACTATTACTGCGACCTGCGCCGCGCTTCTACTGGGGCCCGCAAGAGGGGTGGGGTGAAGGGATGCGACTCAGTCGTCCAGCTTGCGCTTCTTGTCCTTCTTGGCCGACTTCTCCTTCTTCTCTTTCTTTTCCTTCTTCTCCTTCTTTTCCTTCTTTTCCTTCTTCTCCTTCTTCCCCGTGCTCTTCCCCGCCTCGTCGCTCGCATCGCTGCTGTCGGCCTTCTTGACAGGCGTCACCATGTCAGCCGACGTGTCCATCGCCGCCGCCGCCGCCGCGCCCGCCCCGGCGTCCGCCGCCGCGGTACCGAGCGCGGGCACCGCCTTCAGCCACTCCGAGGGCGTCGAGGCGTTGGGGCGCCCGTGCTTGTCGAGCTTGCCCTCCGCGATGAGCGCCTTCTTCTTGACCGCCATCGGCCCCAGACCCCAGCGCCTGGGGTAGGTGTCGCGCTCCATCACCACGCGCTTGATCTTAGCGACCACGCCGTGGTCGCACGTGGCCATCACGGCGGTCGTCATCTGTGCGATGGCCACCGCGATCGCCTCGCCCTTGGTGGTCATGAGCACGCACTCGTCGCCCACGTCGATGCCCGACTCGTAGCGCAGCAGGCCGGGAATCATCAGCTTGGCGCCGTAGCAGATGGCGTTCACGGCGCTGTCCTTGACCACCACGCGCTTGAAGCTCGTGAGCAGCACCTCGAGCGGCATCACTACGCGGCGCAGGTACGACTCATCCTTGGAGTTGTCGTAGACGTGCTGGGCGTCGAGCACGTCATGCATGGTGCTCATGGGGTCGCCCTCCGAGAGGATGCCGGAGCGCACGCGGCGCAGCTCCTGCATGTGCCCGCCAATACCCAACAGCAGGCCCATGTGCACGCACAGCGTACGGATGTACGTGCCTGCCTCGCAGCTCACCCAGAACACGGCCAGGTTGCGCTCGGCGTCGTACTCGATGAGCTTGCTGTCGTAGATGGTGCGCACGCGCAGCTGGCGCTTCACCGCGGAGATGAGCGGCGGGCGCTGGAAAAGCGCGCCGGTGAGCGTCTCGATGGCGCGCCCGACCTGCACCTTCTCGGCGGCGGCGTGGAGGCGGGCGACGGCCACGTACTCCTTGCCGGCGCCCTGCTGCGCCTTGACGAGGCGCGTCGCGCGGTCGATGCACACGATCAGGCAGCCCGTGACCTTCGGGTCAAGCGTGCCCGAGTGCCCGGTCTTCTCCACGCGCAGGATGCGCTTGATCCACGCCACGACCTGCGCGAGAGGGGAGGGTGGGACGCGTCGTCGGGCTCGCTGTACGTCGGCGGNGTTCGTCGGGCACATCAAGACGCTTTGCGAGCCCATCGCGGCCGCTGAGGGTGGTGGAGGTAGGCTCGTCGAGCCGCTCACTTCTCTCGCCACGACGACCGGCAAGGCGATCGCCGAGGTCGAAGAGCAGCGGCAGGAGGCGGAAAAGCTGGCGGTGAGCGTGGCAGCTGTTGACACGGTCGACGACTCGGTGACCGCGGAGGCCTTCGACGTGGCCGACATGTCGGTGCACCTGCTCATGACGGCGTTCACAGAGGCCACCGAGGGTGCAGCTAGTCGCGAGAAGACAGACAAGCGCGGGGCGCTTTTGCGTGCGGAGAGCTATCGCGCGTTGGCTCAAGCACTCGGCCGCGCTGCGGCAGCAGGGGCAGCGGCTGCGACAGAGGCGCGGTCGCAGGCCAAGGCGCGCGCCACAGAGCAGCGCGAGGAGTATCTCATGGCCCTCATCGGGAAAAATTTTGGGAAGCCGCTTGAGTTCCTCGGCAAGCTTGAGGCTGTCGCTCGCACAATATCCGCCGACGAGGTGCCTCTCGCGGCAGGTTTCTCTAAGGAGGAAGCCGAGCGCTCTCTCAAAATGCCCATGCCGCCTGACAAGGCGGTGAGGGCTCTCAAGGCCAAGATCACTGGCCACCTGGGCACCGAGAACTCGCCTGCAGTGGGGCGCGTCTGGGCAGCGGCCTGCGAGCTGCTGCCCGAACGCTGGGAGGAGCTCTCGAAGGCGCTGCGCACGAGCTACCGCAGCCGTTCCATGCTATCGCCTACGACCGAGGAGCTGCGCGGCATGATGCTGAAGCTGAAGTCGTAAAGCCCAAGCACAATATACTACTCAAAGCCCAGACCCATGCTCTTCTGCCGCCGCAGAGCTTTGACAGGCTCGGCGTAGCCGCCGCGCGCGGAGAGCCGCCGGCGGCGCCCCGGCGGCTGGCGGAATCCACAGCACGAATACGCTCACAAAACCCGAATTAAGTGGATTCCATCTCTCTCATGGAATGCTCTTTCACACCGTCTGGATTCCGGATTCCACCGCCGCGCCATCCGCTGCCCTCCGAACTCGGTGCCACGTCCACACACGCGCCGCCGCTTCCCTTCATTTACATGATACACTCAAGTACATATACAGTGATGAGAAAAGAATTCAATTGAAGACGCGGTCACCCGGCCGAGCGCGACGCGGGGCGGGGCGGGGGGCTCGAGCGCCACTGCGTACTGCCGGGACGCGCGCGTCTGCGCGTGCAGGCGCCGCCTCCGAGGAGAGGATGATACCCTCAAAGACATTTGTATTGAGGTATAAATGCATGCGCGCCGGAGCGGGAGTAAGGAGTTCCCCCGGGTTGTGGCTGGCCCGCGCTCTGTCGCTGTCGGGCGTGCGCCGCGCGGCGCGCGGCGCCCGCGGCGTCGCGGGGGCGCCCCGCCGCCGACCGAGCCCGGACTGCGCCACGGACGCGCAATCCGCCGCCGCCGCCAGCTCACGGCACCGCGCCTTCAAAAGAGGTCGCCCGTGGGATGCTAAAAAGTACGAACGCACACATGATGATGGTACATCCAATTCCGCCGCTTTCACGGCTTCCCGCGAGTGCTGTATCAGATAGTATCAATTTGTGGGGCTATTTCGCGCTGGACGACATATTTCGGATGGGACATTCCGCGATTTCGCTCTGAGTGGGCGCTTGTGCTGTGGGAGTGCGCGCGCGCGCGCGCGCGCGTGTGTTTTCGTGTGTGCGTGTGTGTGTGTGCTCGCGCACACGTCGCCACACACGGAGAGGCACATTCGCATCTGTACCATCGTGATGGTACGGACAGTACTGGACGATGGTACCGCGCACAGGATATGCGGTCAAGAACAAAAAGGGTCCATGTACGCGGTAGGCATGATTCGTTTTAATAAACGATTTGTTGCGGACAGGCGCAGGCGCGGTTTGGGTTGACACGCGCACCCACCCACCCACCCAACCAACCACCCACCCACCCACCCACACACCCACACACACACACGCGCATTCACACGCATTCACACACACTCGATACACACACGCACGCACACACACATACACACGCAGCCGCCGGCAGAGCCCTGCACCCGCCCCCGCTCGCGCCCGCGCGCCTGCGCCCGGGGCGGAATGCAGCCTTATCCGCTTATGGTGGTGGGGTCCAGCCCAGATTGACCTGCAATCGGCCTACCAAAGTGGATTCCGTATTTTACGCTGAATAATAACGAATCCAACATTGCATTTATTCGTCATACTACGATACAAGTCCGATATGGAATCCACTATTTCCCACCGAAGTTGCATTGGGATTCCACCTGGCGCAAACGCCGGGAAAAGCGGGTGCGAAAAGCGGGAGCATCTAACTGCAAAAACCGACAGAACTCTAAATTCTCTCGAGGTTCACATAAGACCTCACATTGTGTTCATTATTCGATCATTTCGCGTAAACCCCTCACGAAACTCGGCCCCGCGTTTCGGGCGCGCGCGATGCGCAGCCACACGCGCGCGGGTGCGCCGGCACACGGAACCCATCCGCGGAATCCACCGTTATACCCCGGATACGCGCGGAATCCAAACCCGGTGTTGCTGGNCGGCGCCGCTCGCGCCGGCGGGCGCCGACGCGGCGATGCGCGCGGCGAAGAGGGACGCCTTATCCCTTTTTTTTTTTTCCGGGGAGGTTGTAGGCTCCGGTTGGAGCGCTCGCTCGCTCGCGCGCGAGCGCGCGCCTGTGCGCGCGCGCCCGAGCGAGCGCGGTCGGGCGCAGTGCCCGCCCCCCTGTTGGGGGAGGGGCGATGTGCGCTGGACGATGCGGGGGTGAACCTGGACGGGAGTGCGGGGCGGGGAGGGGGGATGGCGGGGCACTGCAGGGCCGTGTCGCGCGCGCGCACTCCCGTTTTTTTTTCCCTCCATCTGCGCGCGATTTGTTGGCGACGCGTGCGGGCGCGCGGGGCGCGGGATGGCGCCTGCTGGGCACGCCGAGCTCGCCTCTGACTCAGTTCGCGCCGCCTGGCTGGCCATCTCATGACATCGCAGGCCCCTACTCTGAGGGCGCGTGCCCGGCGTACCTCGACGGCACCTACCCCGGCGAGTACGTTGCGCGGCGAGCGAGCGCGGCGGAGCGCGTGGGCGCTGCAGCGCTGCGCGATCCTCTGGCGGCAGCAGCATGCGAGCCGCGCCTCGCTGCGCTTTGCGGGCGCACCGTCGCTTCGCCGATGCCAGACGCAGGCGGGCCGCGCGCCGCTACTGCTGTGCGACCGTTCGGCCACGCGTGCCTGTGAGCGCGCGCCCGGCGTGTGTGGGGCGCTGTGATTGCCTTCCGCATGCCAAGTCGCCAAGCGTGCTTCGGACACTGCGCATTGGACGCGGGTGCGCCGCGGTGCGCCGCGCAGTGTGTGCGCGCGACGGGTTGTAGCGCGCGACCGAATAGGCGTCGGCAGCTGACCCCGTGCCGCTTCCGTCGTCGCCCACCCCCCTTTGTCTGCAGCTACGGCTACGACACCATGCGCCTCTCGGCCGACCCTGAGCGCTTCGCCGTGTACCGCGAGCAGGAGCTGCTGCACGCGCGCTTCGCTATGCTCGGCCTGGTCGGTGTGGTGATCCCGGAGGCGTTCCCTTCGATCGGCTCGACGTGGTTCGAGGTGGGCGCGAAGATCTTCGAGGACGACGGCCTTAACTACCTCGGCAACTCGTCGGCCATCCACGCGCAGTCCATCCTCGCGGTGGTGTTCACCCAGGCGTTCTTCATGGGCCTCATCGAGTCGTACCGCGTGAACGGCGGCCCGGCCGGCGACGGCCTCGACCCGCTGCACCCGGGTGGCCCCTTCTTCGACCCCTTCGGCCTGGCGGACGACCCGGAGGCGTTCGCTGAGCTCAAGGTGAAGGAGATCAAGAACGGCCGCCTCGCCATGTTCGCCATGCTCGGCGTCTACGTGCAGGCGCTGTACACGCAGCAGGGCCCGGTCGCCAACTGGAAGGCGCACATCGCCGCGCCCTTCGAGGCCAACGGCTTCGCCTACGGCGCCACCGCCTACTGCACGGCGGACCCCGTCAACTCGCTCTGCGGTTAATTCGCACGCCGCGTGAAGCGCGCCCGCCGGCGTGTCAGTGTACCATCCAGAGGCAAGCGCCTAGTTTCCGATCGCCACTTGCGCGCTGCGGACCTGTCAGACGATGACATTAATTACTCATTGCGTCCGAGGGCCGCGCGCGGGAGCGAGAGGGCGCGCGCAGCCTGCCCCCCCCTGTCCCACTCCCCTCTTCCCCGCCCCCTTTATCCACCCACCCCACCCACGCACCCTCACGCAGCGCCCTGCCCCAACTCTGATGCCCTCTCTCACCTCACACCCCACCCCCATCCCACCTCGGCGCGCGCAGACACGGGCCACCCTGAAGAGTGGATGAGTGCCTGATGAGTGACACGTGACGCGCATGCGCTCGTGCCGATCAGTGTGAATATATTGACAAAATGTGATCAAATTCACCCACGGGCGCTTGATGCTCTGGACGTCACTGTAATTCCATTCGAATCCGAAAAAAGTGCGCACCGCGCGCTGCCGCGCCGCGCCACACATCGCGCCTCTGCTCCCCCCCCCCCCCCCCCCCCCCCCCCCCCCCCCCCCCCCTCGCGCGGCGCCGGCGCCGGCGCCTGCTGCGGCGGGGCGAGTGCGGGGAGTGGCGCGATGGCGCCCTCGGACAAGCCGATCATGCGCCAGGGCACGCCCCTGCGCGGCGCGCAGGCTCCGGACTCTGATGACGAAGGCGACGGCCTGCGCGCGCCTTTCATCATCGGCGTCGCGGGAGGCACGGCGAGCGGCAAGACCACGGTGTGCGACCAGATCATGCAGAAGCTTGCCAACCAGCGCGTGGTGGTAATCTCGCAGGACTCCTTCTACCGCGGACTCACCGAGGAGGAGCTGGCCAACGTGTCGCAGGTGCGTGCTAGCAGCGCGCCGCCGCCGCCGCCGCCGCCGCCGCCTCTGTCTGCTAGGCGGCGCCCGGCACTGACGTGCCCACCGCTGCGTATGCGCGCGCTGGCATGCACACACAGTACAACTTCGACCACCCCGACGCGTTCGACAACAAGGAGCTGGCAGATGTGCTGCGCAAGATCAAGACGGGCTCGGCCGTCGAAGTGCCTGAGTATGACTTCGTCACCCACCAGCGCTCGACCGACGTGCGCCTGCTGCCCAAGGGCATTGATGTGGTCATCATGGAAGGCATCCTGGTTTTCCACGACGAGAGTGCGCGCAACCTCATGAACATGAAGGTGTGCGCGCGCGCACGCGCCGCGTGTGCGTGCTGCAGGCGCCGCGCGCTCGTGTGTGCGTGGCGCCGCGAAAGGGCCGCGAAGAACTCTCACGACGCAGGCTCGTGCACGCCCGTGCGTCGCTGACTCCCGCGCGCGCGGCGGCCCGTGCAGATCTTCGTCGACACCGACGCCGACACGCGCCTGGCGCGCCGCATCAAAAGGGACACCGTGAGCCGCGGCCGCAGCGTCGAGGGCGTCATCGAGCAGTACGCCAAATTTGTGCGTCGACAGCGCGTGAGCGCCCACGTGCCCGCGCCGCCCACGTCTGCTGCGCACGTCAATCCCGCGCCTGTGTGCGTGCAGCACGCTGACGCCACCCCTGTCTTCGGTCTGTAGGTCAAGCCCATGTTCGACCAGTTCGTGGCACCGACGAAGAAGTACGCCGACATCATCGTGCCGCGCGGCGGCGAAAATCCGGTGGCTGTTGATCTCATCACGCAGCACATCCTCCTCAAGCTTGGGCAGAACGACCTGCGCAAGCACTACCCGCGCCTGGTGATCATGCCCTCGAACTTCCAGACCAAGGGCATGCACACCATCATCCGCGCGCACAACACCGCGCGTGACGACTTCGTGTTCTACTCGGACAGGCTGATCAGGCTCGTAGTGGAGCACGGTCTGGGCAGCTTTCCCTTTTCGGAGACACACGTCACCACTCCCGTTGGCTGTCACTACACGGGTGTGGATTTCGCAAAGCGCATCTGTGGCGTCTCAATCATCCGCTCGGGCGAGTCTATGGAGAACGCCCTGCGCGCATGCTGCAAGGGCGTCAAGATCGGCAAAATGCTCGTGCAGCGCGACGATCAGGGCGCAGGCTCCAAGGTGCTCTACTCACGCCTGCCCCAGGACATCGCCGATCGTCACGTGCTTCTGCTCGATCCCATCCTGGCGACGGGGAACTCGGTCATCGCCACCATCGCTAAGCTCATCGAGTGCGGCGTGCGCCAGGAGCGCATCGTCTTCATATCGCTCATCGCCGCACCGGAGGGCGTCAAGAACCTCTTCGCAGCCTTCCCGTCGATCACCATCGTAACCACCGAGGTCGACGAGGGCCTCGATGGCCAAGGACAGGTCGTGCCTGGCATCGGCAATTTCGGCGACAGGTACTTCGGAACGGAGGACGAGGTTGGTGGCTCATGTCCGGCACGCTCGAACGGCCTGGCACGCCTCGAGCGCTCCAGCAGCGAGCACTAAGGCAGTGCGAGCGTGCAGGCTGTGGCAATGCGCTCCGCCTCGGCGGCGACGCCGAGCGCGCGCGAGGGGGGCGCGCCTTGGCGCCGCTGTCGCCCTCTGTCGCTTCCGAGCGCAGAGGGTCGAATCGTAACATATATGCATAATTATGACCATCTTCCCGGGCGCCTGCGCCAGTGGTGCGGCCATGGACATCAGCTCCTGCGTATCGCTGCCGCGCCATGCTACAAATCCGAGGTGAGCGCGCCGTCCCTGCACAGGCTCATCAGCGCACCCTCGAGCACATACTCGGCGAACTCCTGGAACTCGGGCATCGCCATCACCGCGGCGTCCGCCGCGGCGTTGGCCTCGGCTTGCCGTTTCGCGAGCACCTCGGCGCTCTCAGCGTCTTCAGGTACGCCGCCGGGCCTCTCCCAAGAGGTGATGGACTCGTACGCGGGCACGGTGTGATGCGGTGGGTCAGCGAGGGCTTCGCGAACGGCGTCGCTCACCAGCACGCCGCCGACCATCCGCTTAAGCATGGCGGCCACGAATACACTCTCATCCGCGGTGGTTTCGGCGTCACGACCAAGTGCTGCTGCCAGCGGCGTCAAACGACTCGCGGCCTGTGGCTGCAGTTGCGGGGTCATGGCCGCGCCCATCAGCGAGCGAAAGTGGCTGGCCGAGAGCACCGAGGCCTCGATCCCGAGCAGCAGCACGAGCGGCTCAGCGCCTGCGTGGCCCATAGTGCTCATGGGTTCATCGGCGAAGAACGACATGCCCTCCGAGTCGGCAGTGGGCGGGACACCACCCGATTGCGCTCGAGTGGCCATCGACGTGGCAGTGCGCATGCGCAGCGAGGGGTATCGCCGCACCATCGACTCGGTGCCGCACTCAACGACCGACAGTCGCGGGCCAAGCACGCGCGGCGGGCGTTGGTACGGCGCATCGATGGCCAGAACTTCCTCGCATTCGCCGTCGGTGACGTCTCCGTCGCTACTGAAAGCGTCCGACGTGTGCTCGCCACCGTCGTGTCCGCCGTCGATGCCCATCGCGCTCGCGTCGCTTGTCCGTCTGGAGGTGCGCCCCACCGAGCCATTGTCATTGCGTTGAAGCTCGCCCACGTGCGTGAACACGCACGCCGCCTGCACCTCAAATACCTCGGGCATCGATGCGCTGAGCGTCACCTCGCACGTGGAAGAAGCGCCCCCCGCCAGCGTGCCCTGCATGGGCGACACACGTATGTCCGCCGCCAGGCGACGTGCGCTCGTGAGGTCCCACTGGAAGGCTAGAGGCGCCGAGCTCGTGTTGGTGACTTTCACCACACGGTAAGAGCGACCATGCGCGCACACAGGCCCAAATGCCGCCACGGTCGTGCTGAGGCGTGCGCGTTGACCCTCGACTTCGAGTGTCTGCATGGGTGTAAAGCATTGCCACTCGGACTTGGGTAAAGGCGCCGCGCAGCCCGCTGGCGGGGCCGATGGCTCAGTACCAGGGTGGCCGTGCGCGTCCCGCTCTGGGATGTACCCCTCTGCCACCAGGCTGAGCGTGGCCTCATAGTCATCAGATGCGTCGCCGTCGTCACCACCATCGCCCTCGCTGACCGTGGCGACGGACACGGGGAGGGTGACCTCGTATCGATGCGCCTCGAGGGGTTGGAAGCGCACCTTGACGTGGTCGGTTGCGCCAGGCTCGAGCACACCCTTTGCTCCCTCGAGCAGCTCGAGCACGCGGAACCCATGGTTCTCCGCTTGCAGCGCGTCGAGCGCGGCCGTGTCGATCGAGTAAGCAAGCGGTGCCGAGCCCACGTTGCGCAGGGGCAGCAGTTGCGCGGGAGGCTCGTCCTCGCCCAGCGGGACGGGCAGCAGTGGCGTATCGGGCGAAGGTGTGAGCAGACGTGACGTGTCCAGCGGCAGCGTGCGGCCCACCGTGTTGAGACGTACGCGCTTGCCCCGTTGAAAGCAGAGCAGCATGGGTATCTCATGAACGCCAGCAATGGAGTGACGATACGTGAAGTCAACTGTGACGGTTGCACCAGGTGCGAGGCTACCACGGCGGGGCGACACTTCAATGATGCCGTTCTCGATGATGAAGTCCTGCCTGCGGTCGTCCTCGGTCTCCGCCTCACCCACGTCCACCCAATTCTCATTTTCCTGTTCGCGGTCGCCTCGAAGGTGCAGCGACCAGTTGGCCACGAGCCCCGCCGAGCGGTTGGTAAAAGCCACGCGCACCACAGTGGGCTCATCGCCCTCTGTGCCCCATCCGAGGTCGAAGGGCAGAGACAGGCCCGCCCCGTCCAGAGCTGACATTGCCATGTCCGCGCTGACGGTGAACGAATGCTTGTTGAGCGACACCTCGGCTTCAGACAGGTCGCAGCTGAGTTCGGCATTGACGCGGTTGACGGCCAGCTGGCGCCACAGGTCGGCTGCGGCCACACCGCGGCAGAAAACTTCGGTGACGTGCGCAGTTGGGTACGCGGCATTGCCCTGTAGTGTGACGGCAGGCGGTAGCTCGGCACCCTCGCCCTCGGCTGCGTCGATCGCCGACGCCGAGGTGCGTTCAGTGGATGAGATACACCGGAGCGAGTACTTGACGCGCTTGCGCTCGGCACACTTGACGCTCACGACGACGCTCTTGAACGCGCGCGCGGGGAGCGCGCCTGCGGGTGCGTCAAAGGTCACGTCTGCCGCCTCGCCGCCCTTCTCCTCGTCCACTGCCACCAAGCGGTACTGCATGTTGCCATCGCTCTGGTTGAGCAGCGTGATCGGCGCCTGGTATTGCTGGCCCACGAAGAGCGCACCGAGGTCGACACTCGATGGTTCGACTGTGATCGCACCAACGGTGGCCTTGCCGTGCACGCTCACCGACAGCGAGTCAGAAACCACGCTCGCGCCCACAGCCGCCACCTCGCAGGTGATTTTGCCTGAAAGTGGCTTGTGCCTGCGAGGCGAATAGGTGATGCGCACGGGGTGGCGCTCATTTCCCCTCATGGTGCCGCTCGAGGGCTCCACGCTGACGGACTCAGCGAGCCTCGGCGGCACCGTCCACGCAAACTCGACGGGCGTGCGGCTCTTGTTGTGCAGTGTGACTTCTCGGCGTGACACCGCGCCCACGCACGTCGGCTTGAACGACAGCGAGTTGGCGATGATGCCCTCGATGTCGAGCGTGGGCTTGTGTGCAGCGCCGTGCAGCGGCAGATTGATCGCTGAGCTATTGTTCAGCACAACGGCGGCGCGCTCGGAGATGTGGCACGGCGCACCCGCCTTGAAGCGCAGCGCGATGAGTTGGAACCCGCGCGCGGGGATGACGCCCTTGCGCGGGCGGGCCGTGAACGCTCGCCCGAGCGCTGCGTCTTGCACCTCGTAGCGCACAGGCGTGTCACCGGCATTGTTTAGCTGTACTACCTGATGGGCAGCCTTTCCCACCTCGGAGGGCGTGAAATGCACACGCGTGGGGACGAAGGCTGCTTTGGGTGTGAACGCTTCACCCGCGCCCGCCGTGAAGGTATGCCCGGTGCAGTGCACAGCTGCGTGCCATGGCGGCACGAACGCGCCCTCGGCCACCAGTCGGAAGTTGCGCATGGTCTTGACATACGCCGTGCACTCGAGCGTCTGCGCGTAGTAGCAGCCGCTCGATCGCGGGCGAAAGGCTACACGGAAGGTTGCGCTGCCACCGGAACTCACGTCGGCTTCCTCGGGGTGGACCACGAAGGCGCGCTGCGACTCGGGCAGCTCATGGGTCTTGCTTGTGCTGGCTGCGGTGCCGCCGTCGACGCGCGTCCACTGAACGGTGATCTTGGCGCCGGTGGTGTTGGTTACACGCAGCTCGCGGTGGTCGCCCGCTCCCATCGGGTCCGCACCACCGAACTCGAGGTCCGATACGTCGAGGCGTACGGGCGCGTCGTCCTCGGTGCCGGCGGCGAAGTACTCAGCCCATGAGGGCTCCTCTGCGAGCTTGTTGATGGTGCCCGTCGCTGCGGCGTGCGCGGCCACGTCACCGGCATTGAAGGGCGGCGGGCGCACCGCGTCGCTGAAGCACGTGCCCATAAGTGCGACTTTCAGCACCTCTCCGCTATCGCGCACCAGGGCGTGGTGCGTCTGCATGAAGTTTGCCGGCGAGTCCGGCGCGAAGGTGACGGTCACGTGCGCCGATCCGCCTGGTGGCAACACGCCGCTGCCGGGCGAGGAAAATTGTCCCTTGCCAAACCCCGTGCTTTTGCTCAGGCGGAAGACGCCCTGCCCAGGCAGCGCCAACTGGAAGGTTGCTGGCGAGTCCCTGTTATTGTTGTGTACGTGGAGCACCTTTGACGCGTGGTCGCCTGCGCGCACATCGCCAAAGTCCAGCACCGACGGCGTGAGCGACATCGAGGGCCCAACAGCCGTGCCCGAAACTGAGAGCGCAGATGTCGTGCATGCCCCCGCTGTGCGCAGCATGAACTGCTCGCACGAGTACGTGCCAGCGCTCTTAGGGGCGTAGCTTACGCGCAGCGGCGCGCACTCGCCGGGAAGCAGCGTACCCGTCGCTGGTGAAAGCGAGAAGAAGCAATCGCTGGCGGGCGCGCTGCTTGCGCCGCCGGCGTCGCCGTCCCGGCGCACTGCCGAGTAGCTCGCCGGGACTAAGCCCACGTTTGTGAGGCGCACCTCGCGCTCAGCAACCTGGCCGACGAGCACCTCGCCGAAGTCGGCCTCGGCGCCGGCGAGCGACAAGTAGGGGTACTTGCCAATGCCCTTGATGTGCATTGAGCAACTCACGTTCGGCAAGCCCACGACGACGCATGTCGCAGTGGCCACGTGCACCGACGCATCCGACGGCATGAAGGTGGCCGTAAGTGCGGCTGTTTCGCCCGGTGCGAGCGATCCACGAGTGGGCTCAACAGTGAACGGCGCGTCGACTTCCCACTCGTATTCGATCGCCACCTCGCCAGCGTTGCTGAGAGTGAGTGGGCGCTCGGCGAGCTCGCGACATGCGCAGAAGCCGAAGTCCACCGCATCCGGCGCCGCGAGCGCTGCCTGCGGTAGCGCAGCGCGCACTGGGATCGTGAATGAAGCCCAACCCGCACCTTCCGTTGCGAGGGCAGCCACGCTGAATTCTATGCTATCTTCGTATCGCTCTTTGCGGATGGGACAGAACGAGACAGCCACGCTGCAGCTCATGCCGGGGCTCAATCTGCGTAGTGCGGCGACACGTGCGGCAGGTCAGCGCACACGTGGGAGCGAGCGGGCGACGGGCGACGACGTGGCAGCGCGCGGGCCAACGCACGCAGGCGCCTGCGCGCGGACGGGCCATTGCAGGTGCACGTGCGCGCGCGCGCATTCGCACCTGATGGTTTCTGGGAACTCCATGCTGAAATACTTGGTTGCCGGCAGCTTGTAGCGCAGCCTGACGCTCTTCGTGCTAAGGTTCTTGACGAGTAGCGTCTTGTGATACTCGCCGCCGGGCGACCAGTTGCGCCACTCAAGCGAGTCGGCGCAGTCGATCCCGAAGAGTGCCGTGCGGTCCTCGCGCGAGAGCGGCGCGGGCAGTGCTTGCGCTCGGACCGTCGGTGCCGCTTTCGTGACACTGCGGGCCGGCGGCGCGGCGCCTGCGGCGGTGTGCGGAGAGGCGACCATCACCGCTGGAGGCATTGCGGGGCTCTGTTTCTCGTTCTGCTCGATCACGCGCGACTGCGCCGTGCTCTCCCTCTCTACCTGTGTTCCGCGCCGGCCGTGCACGCGATGCAGACAGCTGCAAGCTCGCGGCGTCAGGCGCCAGCGCGCACGTGCGCGCGCGCGCGCGCGCGCGCGCGCCCGCTCCCNGCCCCGCCGGCGCGCCAGCGCCCCCGCCGCACCCCGCCAGAGGCTCACCCCGCGGCGGTGCCCAGCAGCAGCAGAGGCAGCCGGCCGGCGGCCCCTCCGTCGGCCGGTCGGTCGGTCCGTCGCGTCGGGCGTGCGTCCGCCCGGGGAACGCAGCGCGCGCGGCCGGATCGGGAAACGCGGCCCTGCCCGGCGCCTCCGCCCACCTCCCCATCAAACATTCGGTTCGATGGCCGCTGCGAGACGCCTCGCGCCGACGCCACGATCCTCGATTCTGGATCGATCGCGGCATCCGCGCCGGCGACGCGCGGGCGGAGCCGCGCGCGCGCGGGGCGGCGCAACCCTAAAAAAAATAAAAAAAAAAAAAAAAAAAAAACGGCTGCCGTGAGCGCAGCGGGAGCTGAAGGTTACGGGTGGGTCGCGGCAGGGGGGCGGGGTGAGGGGGGAGAGGGGACGGGGGAGGCTTGCAGGCGCCACAGCGCGCGCGCGCGCGCGCGTGCGTCGGGGTGGGGGTTGGGGTCGAGTGGAAGGCGGAGGAGGTGGGAGTGCGGCTGACGCGCCTCGTGCGCTGGCGGGCGCGGCGCGGCGCGGCGCGGGGGTGGCGCCCGGTGCAGGCGTGGGCGACCGTGTGTTGGGGCGGTGCGCGCGCGCGCGTGCCCGTGTGTGTGTGTGCGCTCTGATTCGTGCGGGGGGAGGGAGGCGGGGAATCAGTGAGGTGACGGAGCTTATCAGACACCCTGGGGACACGCCGCGCCGGTGCAGTGCGCCGCAGCGTACCGTGACTGCCGTGCTGCGCGACGGGAGCTCTGGCCCGACAGTCTCCGTCGCTGCTGTAAGCTTGCATCGAGCGGGCAGCGCGTGGATATCGCTGAGATGGAGAGCATGGCAAGGGAGGTGCGTCGACGCGCCTCCGCCGCCCTGCGATGCGGGCGGTGTGCCATGCGGTGTGGCGAAGAGCGCTGACGCCTCGCGAAAACTCACGCCTGGGTGCTCGCGTGCTGTGTGCTCGCATGTGTGTGCGTTCTCGCATCGCAGGACATGACGCAAGACGACTTACAAAAGGCCCTCGACAGCCTCGACGATGCCACGAGGCTAAAATTAGACGTAGATGGCGATGGCGAAATCAACGTGGTCGAGTATGAGGCGTTCCTGCGTCGCGCGGAGGCGGAGCGCTTTGAGATCGCAGAGCTGACGCAGCTGTTGTCGCCCGAGGAGCTCGCGCTGGTGGATGTCGATGGCGACGGCGAAGTCTCGATTGAGGAATACCGCGCGTACCTCGCTGCCCGCGGCACCTTCTTCATATATATGCGCCAGTCGGCATCCGGACGCTGCCGACGAGTGTTGTGGAACGGCACGTCGCGCGCAGAGCTCCTAGCCCTGTACCTAGACAACTTCTACCCGACCTTTGAGCGGCAGGCGCAGATGGGCAGCTTGTCGTCGCCAGGCCGAAGGTCGTTTAGGACGAGGCAGGTGGTGGACATAGATGCAGATGTCCGGCGACCGGCCGATGTGCGTTTCGTGCTTCAACACTCGCGATTTGGCGTCTGCTTCACCAACTTTAATCTCAACGACATCAAAGAGGGCTGCATGCTTTGCGCCCAAGAGATCTTCGCCGACGCGTCGCCGGGTACGATCAGTGCGCAGACGTCGCGCAACGAGAATGAAGGGGAGGCCTCGGGTGACGGCACCACGCTCTCCCTGCGCGAGCGCGTCTGGATGACGCTGGACGATCCGCTGTTCTCGCCCACCGCTACGGCCATCTTCGTGTCGATGATGGTCCTCATCGTGCTCTCGACGGTCACTTTCTGCATCGATACCATGCCGCGCATATACGATCACAGCGGGTCGTTCTCTCACCCGCTGGTGATCATCGAGGCTGTCTGCATTGCGATATTCACCGCCGAGCTCGCCGCACGGTTCTGGGCGTGCCCGGACCGCCGGAGCTTTTCCCGGGACACCATGAATCTCATAGATCTTGTGGCGGTCGTACCGTTCTACATCGAGCTCATAGCCACAGGCGTGGAGGTGCCGGGGCTGGCCGTGCTGCGTGTCTTTCGCCTCGTGCGGGTGTTCCGCCTTTTCAAGATGAATCGTGGGCCCGTGCAAGTGTTTGCGTCGACGATGGAACGCTCGGCTAGGCCGCTGTACATGCTGCTGTTTTTCGTGCTCATCGCGCTGGTCGTCTTTTCCAGTTTGCTCTATTTTGTGGAGACGCCGGTGTACGATGACGGCCTGCGCTCGCACGTGCGACACGTCGGCTGGGAGTGCGATTTCACGTTCGCGTACGAACCGCCGCTGCGCTACTCAGTGCTCGATGCCACGCAGCGTGAGCGCAACTCGGGGCTCGACGACCCATGCGTGCTCCTCCCGCTCGAACAGCAGGATGTTGATGCGTTGGCCGCCGATGCGGATGCTGCGGACCCGCTGCTCCCACACGCGTACTACCGCTGCCCTTCGACGTACAGCAATGGAAACAATTGCGCCAAGGTGTGGGAGGAAACGCCGTTCGAATCCATCCCGGCCACCATGTGGTTCTCGCTCGAGACCATGACGAGTCTTGGCTACGGTGACTTCGTGCCAGTGTCGGCGCTGGGCAAATCGCTGTGCATGTTCATCATGGCCAGCGGCCTGCTTGTGCTCTCCCTCCCAATCAGCGTGGTGGGCAACAACTTCACAACAGTGTACCAGTACATGCAGATGCAGGAGCGCAGGGAGAAGCTGGCCGAGCAGAATCGTTTGGCGCGCGAGGAGGAGGCTGCTCTTGCGACCAAACAGCGCAGCGCCAGGCGCCAAAGTCTGCTTGGTTCGGTCGGGAAGGCGCTCCTCAGCGAGCGGCCCGTGAAGAGGGCGGTCGGCTCGGCGGCACACACTGAATACAACAGGAAAGCCAGGTCGCCCAAAGCTGCGGGGGGCGAATGACACGAATGCATCAGAATCCCCACGATGTAGTAATACAGCAGGCGTGATGGCGGCGTCCAAGCACCCCACCAACCGCCTCGTCGCCGACGACTTGCCCCTCGCCGCGCGCGCCCTTCGCAGCCCGCAGGCGTAGCTTCCCCACGCCCTCGAGCACCCCCGAGCCCATCGCCTCCGCGCTCCCGCGAACACGGCGAAGTCGGTAGCGGAGAGCCTCGAGAGAGCGCAGGGCGTGCGTTGCGTCCAACCCTGATCAAAGCTCACGCGAGGATGTGTGGGGTCGCACACACACACAACACTTTGGCCGACCCGGATGACGTCTACCGCGCTCGCGGCGGCACTGGGGGCGCGCGTGGCGCCCCCTTCCCCCCACCCCGCACTGCCCTCGTGGCGGCAGCCGCGGTCGTGGCGGCGGCGGCCATGTCCGCGGCGCCCAGCGCTGGGCCCCACGTCAGCGGGCGCGTGGCGAAGCGCCGATGGCGCCGATG
Organism: Prasinococcaceae sp. CCMP 1430; assembly: GCA_013416795.1. Lineage (NCBI taxonomy): Eukaryota > Viridiplantae > Prasinodermophyta > Palmophyllophyceae > Prasinococcales > Prasinococcaceae > Prasinococcaceae sp. CCMP 1430. The sequence goes on from RQSC01000016.1 coordinate 215,700, forward strand.
GCGGGGGGGGCGGCGGCGGCAGTGAGGGCGGCGGGCGAGGGCGCGGCCGCGGCCGCGGCCGCGATGACAGGGCTCAAGGTGGACGAGGTGGAGGTGGAAGGGGCCAGGTGAACCAGCGAGGCCAGTCGCGCGAGCATGCTCAAGCGCGTCAGCAGCACGCGCCTGAAACACATGACGACGCGCCCGCCGGAGCGCGCAAGCCACCGCGCGCTCCGCGCGGCCCGCCGCCAGTGAAGCTCGTGCTGCGCGGTGTGCCGTCGACTGCGACCCCCACTGCGCTACGCGAGGAACTCGAGAAGCTCGCCGATGCGCCGCTCGTGTGGCTCAGAGCCTATGGTTGTGCGCGCGACGCCGCGGTAGACGCTGCCGCCGATGACGACAACGGCGATGGCGATGACCGTGACGGCCATGAGAGCGAGGACCAGGCGATGGGTGTGGGTGAGGGAGAGGAGGATGGAGAAGGCAGAGATGAAAGCGACGTGGGCACGCACGTGCCAGAAACACCAGCAGCGCCTGTGACGTACACCGGCCGTGTGTACATTGGTGTCCGCGCTGCAGCGGACGCGGTCGCGCTCGCAGACGCCGTGGCAGCGTGCGGCCTTGCTGGCACTGGCGGCGGGCGGGTGACCGCCGAGTGGGCTCCGTACCAATTCGTTCCACCACCGATGAAGCGGGACAGACACGAGGGACGCATCGAGCAGGATGCCGAATACTTGCAATTCGTGGCCAAACTCAAGGAGGACCACGCCCGCACCGAGGCCAGCGGCAGTGGCGCGACAAACGTTGGTGCCGCTGGTGTGCCCCTGGCTGGTGGCGATCATGATGCCGCCACCGGCGAGGTCGTCACGTCGCTCATGCACTTCCTTCGGACCAAACAGGCGCGCGCGAGCAGGCGGGGAGAGAAGGCATCGAAGGCAGCAGCCAGAAAGGGAGCGAGGAGTGCGCACCAGCACCAGCAGCAACGCGTGGGAAAGGACAAGCAGCACGGGAAGGGATCGACTAAGGGCAAAGTCGCACAGAAGCAGCAGGCCGCGTCGAGCCCGCGGCAGCAGCATCAACTCCATCCGCAGCCCCAGCAGCCCGGGCGACGCAGGGATGGAGACGGAGGCGCGCAAAAGCAGTCCGCTGCCGCCCCGGTGGTCATGGTGAAACGCAAGTCCTCGCAGCCGCCCAGGCCGCCTTCGAAGCTGCAGCAGCAACCCAAGGAGAGCGAGGCCAAGCCGCAGCAGGCGAAGCAGAACGGCGGCGGGCGTCCAGGATCGGCAAAGTCCCAGGGGAGCAAGCCGCCGCCGTCGCTGATGCGGTCCTCGCAGGACAAGGCGAAAGGCCAGGCGCCGCCGGTGGTCCTTCACCGCAGGCCCGAAGGCGCGGCACAGCCATCGTCTGCAAAGCAGCCGAACGCTGCGCCCACGTTGCTCAAGCGACGACCTACCGCATCGTGACCGCTGCTGCGCACCTGTAAGGACTCCTCGTCGCCTCGCGGGTCTCGCTGCCGCCAGCCGCGGCGACGCCCGCGCCCGCGCCCGCGCCCGGCGGGTGCGCGCTGCAGTGTCTCCTCCTCGGTCGGCATCGCCACTCGCCACCCCCCGACCCCTCAGCGGCCGGGTTCGCCGCCTGCGCCGTGCCTCTCCGCGCGCGAACGGCGCACACCGCCCACCCACGACATGCGACGTTCGCATTTAGGACACACATGACTACGGGAGACTCTTTTCATTGCGCGCATCACCTGCGGTTTGACACGCCCGAAGCCGAGCGCCGCCCGCTCCCGGCGTCGCAATGTTGGGGTTATCAAATTAGGGTTCGATATACCGTACTTCGATGGCCGTTCGCGTGCGCGTCGGGGCGGTGCGTGTGGTAGGGTTGGGGGTGGGTTTGGGGTTGGGAGAGGACCCTTCGCCGTGGATGCCATGAGCACTTCCTTGCGGGTGCGGCTTCGCCCGCGCATTAGGGTTTAGGCCGCGAGCGCATGCCCGCACATGGCGCGCGGGCGGGGTTCGGCGGAGCGCGCCGCGCGAAATCGCGCGTTTCCGTGGCGGGGGAGGTTCCGGGAGATGGCGGGCGTCGCGGCAATCGGGGTTCGGAATGCGGCGCCGTGCGGTGTTTGGCGCGATATTGCGCCACGCGCGCGCGCGGCCGCGCGCGGTTGGCGTCGAGTATCTAATCCCCTTATCCGCCGCGGTGGTGGTGCGGGGGAGGACACCCCGGGGGGGGGGAGGGTGCGGCGGCACACGCCGCGCGACGCCGCGCCGCCCGCCTCGGCCCGTTTCCGCCCGCCTCGAGCCGCGCCCCCCCCCGCGATGGCGGTGGTCTCCCTCAGCGCGCGCTAGCGCCCTTCCTTGCTTTCGCTCGCGCCGTTGTGTGCATGCGCGCTCGCGCGCCGCGTGTGCGGCGGCGGCGCCGAGGCCGCTCCAGGCGCTCGCCAAGGTGAGGCGCGCGTGCGGCGTGAGTGTGTGGGCGTGCGGGCGGATGGATGGCGGGGGCAGTCATGCATGCACGCGGCGTGTGGAGCGCGTCAGCAGGGGGCCGACGGCGCCGCCCACGCGCTAGCGGGAGGCGCGCATTGCGGCGCGAGTACGCACCTCGCGACCGCGTGCGCCAGCCCAGCCCCTGTCCAGTGGGCGATAGGTCCTTGCCTGTCGCTGACACCAGCACCGACTGCGCTTTCACCACCCGATCTCTGTGCTCGCTCACGCGCCCGCCCCCAAGGGTGCCACCGCTCTCGCCGCCGCGGCGACGCTCTCGCTGAGCGCTGGCGTAGGCGCTGCGAACGCCGAGGAGTTCGACATCCTGGCCGCGGGCGCACCTGAGAAGTACGTGTATGACGACGCCGGCGCGCTGTCGATCACCACCAAGAAGAAGATCTCCAGCCAGCTCGGCGCAATCAAGGGTGCCTCCGGGGTGACGCTTCAGGTTGTGACCACGCGCAAGCTCACGGTCGAGCCTGACGTGTACTCTTTCTCGGAAACCATCCTGAAGAAGTGGTACCCTGATGAGGCCGATCGCTCCAACAAGGGCGTGCTGCTGATCGTGACCTCGGCCAACGAGGGCGCGATTGCCGCGGGCCCGAACTTCCAGAGCAAGATTTCTGGTGACCTGGTCGACTCGATTGAGCAGGCCAACATCCCCTACTACTGCGGGGAGGAGAAGGTCAATGAGGCGACCACGTCGAGTGTCACGCGCATCGTCAGCTCGGTCCTTGGCCAGGCGGACCCTGGGCCGCCCGCGCAGGCCAAGGTGCAGGTGGGCTCCAACTACAAGACCTACGAGGAGGTCTCGAACAAGCGTGACAAGTACGTCACCGTTGTCGGCGGTCTCCTCGTCATCGCGTTCGTCGTGCCGATGATCCAGTTCTGGGGTTACACGAAGTAAGGGCAGCGCTAGGATAGATAGGGGACTGCGCGGTGGCGGTGCGTGCTCGCAGATGTGGGCGAGGGTGTGCGAGGCAGGAATGCACGTGCACACGCGCGTTGGTAAGCAAATACAGTGAACGCACTGTCGTTCAACACCGACATGCGCGCGCTATGCACGGGAGTATCTTTCGATGGGATTCGGCTGCGTGGCCGCCGGGGCGTCCGTACGCGCCGGGTGGCACGCCTTCTGAGAGGCGGCACTGTGCTCACTTCAAACTCGAGCTGAGCGCGCAGCCACTCGGTCTCCATCTCCATGTCCACCTCGGGCCGAGCCAAGTGGCGAGCCAACTCGGCCTCCCGCTCCCGCTCCGCCAGGCGGTGTGATTGCCCCACACTGCGGCGCACGCGTCTCGCATACAAACCCTAACACATAAACCCTAAAAACCCGAAATTCGAACGAGCCCACGCGCGCGTTGACTGATGACGGCGCGGCTGGCGGCACAGCGCCCGGCGCACCACCGCCCCCCCCACTGCCGGCCCCAGCACAGCCCTCCCAGACCTGCGCCCGCGCGCGCGCCCACGGGGGTGCGATCGATCGATACATAGATACAAAACGCGCCGCGCCGCGCCGTGTGCGGGGGGGGGGAGAGTGGGGGAATGTCGCCGGCGGATGGCGGCGACATCGGCGGCGCGCGGCTGGTGGGCGGCGCGAGCAGCGACGCCGACGCAATGGCGGCGCGTGCTGCGCGCATGGCCGAGCGGCTGGACGCGTCGGCGGCGGCGCGCAGGGCGGTGAATGAGGCGCGGCGCGAGGCGGTGCAGAATCAAGCGTCCGAGGCCGAGTCGGTCAGTGGGTTCCTCAGCACGCTCAACGCAGACAGGGCACAGGCGGAGGCCGACATCCAGGCTGCGACCACCGGCGGGCGGATCGACGAGCTCATCGGCACCCTCGCAGCGCTAGAGGAGCGCGTGGCCAAGGCAGCGTACTTCCTTCCGAACTACGACGTGCGCGCGGCGCAAGCTGCGTTGTCCGCGGCACGCAAGGCTGCCGACGCGCGCCGCACGGCCGTAGCGCCACGCAAGAAGTTCGCCTTCAAGAAGAAGATTCACAAGAGCTCTGCGCCGATTCCAACGCAGCAGCCAGCCGAGCAGTCGATCGCCGCCGACGGTGCGGCCGACACCCCGCTGCCCGCCATCCCGCCAGGGCGAGGCGAGGCAGGGGGTGCTGCCGGGCGAGACGTAGTTGTCACGAGCGATGGCGGTGACTACACGTTCGCGGGACTCCGCGAATGCCGGGTGGTCATACGTGGGGCGTGCACCGCGCTGCGGCTACTGAAGTGCTCGGGCTGCCAAGTGTTCGCCGCACCGGTCGAGGGGTCGTGCTTCGTTGATGCGTGCGACACGTGCGTGTTCCACGTATCGACCCGGCAGATTCGCATTCATAGCACCAAGGTGCGTGGCATGCCTGCGCGCACACAGCGGCAAAGTAGTGCCGCCAGCGCGTGCGAGGGGCCGATTGGGCGCCTGCGTTGAGCCTGCGCCAGTCCGGCGGGCGTTGTCCGCGCGGGTTGCGCGAATGGCGCCCCTCGCAATAAGTCCCACGCGCCTGAGTGCGCCGGACCCGCCCCTTCGCTCGTTTGGCCTCGCTGACTCGCCGCGCCGTATTACCCACCGCAGCGCACGGACTTCTACCTGAGGGTGCTCAGCCGGCCAATCATCGAGGCCTGCGACGCTGCGCGCTTTGCGCCGCTCGAGGGCGTCGATGCCGAGGGGGCGTACGCGGGTGCCGCGCAGGCGCTTGCCGCGGCGGGTATGGCCGACGCCACCGACTTGTGGAGCTCGGTGGACGACTTCCTGTGGATCAAGGAGGTCCAGTCGCCGCATTGGAGCGTGCTGCCTGAGGGCGAAAGGAAACGCGCGACAGAGTGCGCACTCGCGGTAGGCGTGGCCAAGTAATACAGACCAGATTCATTGCCCTGCGAGAGCTTCCTGGCCGGAGCTAGTTCCCTGGTGCATGCACCGTCGAGCGCACGCGAGCGCTGCCATCTCCCCCCCTCCCATTCCACTTGGGGCCATGTTGCGAACTGCCAACTTGAGGCGAATTACTGCTGTGCCGGCACAGACGCGCGAGTCATCACAGCCGCGGCGTGCGCGAGCGGGCGCAGTTGCGCTCCCTGCTCAGGGGGCGCATCCATTCCATTAATCCGGCAGCATGAGTCGAGAGCACGTCTCTACTCCTGGCCCTCCTCGTCCTTGGGGTCAGCCTCCATGTCGCTCGTCCAGAGCGTGAGGTTATCCCGCAGCAGCTGCATGATGAGCGTGCTGTCCTTGTAGGACTCCTCGCCCAACGAGTCGAGCTCCGAGATGGCATCGTCGAACGCCGACTTCGCCATCTTGCACGCCTGCTCGGGGCTGTTGAGGATCTCGTAGTAGAACACAGAGAAGTTGAGCGCGAGGCCGAGGCGAATGGGGTGGGTGCTGGCCAGGTCGGTCGTGGCGATGTCCTGCGCGGCCTTGTACGCCTTGAGCGTCTCGTCGCCGGCCGAGGTCTTGTCATCGCTGGTCTTGAACTCCGCCAGGTAGCGGTAGTAGTCGCCCTGCATCTTCAGGTAGAACACCTTGGACTCGCTGGACGCCGCCGACGGGACGAGGTGGTCGTTGAGCAGGCCGAGGATGGACTGGCACGTCTGCTCGAGCTCGCCCTCGATCTTCTGGCGGTAGGTCTTGATGAGCGCGACGTTGTCATCGTGGCCCTTGGAGGACTCCTTGGACTCGATGGTGGAGGTTATCCTCCACGACGCGCGCCTCGCGCCGATCACGTTCTTGTACGCCACCGACAGCAGGTTGCGCTCCTCGACAGACAGCTCCGAGTCCGACTGGACGGTCTGGGCCACCTCCTTCATGGCCTCGACCATCTCGTCATAGCGCTCGGCCTGCTCGGCGAGCTTCGCCTTGTAGATCAGCGACGCGCGAGGCGTCGCCTCGGCCATGGTCAAAGCACGCGACTGTGGGCACCCGAGCGCGCACGCCCGGCAGCAGTCGGCGCAGCGCCGCCCACAGCGCGCGGGCGCGCGCGCGAGCAGGCGCGCCCAGTCGGAGGCGGCGAGCGGCGGCGAAGGCGCAGTGGCGACGCGCATTCACCGTCAGCAAAGAGGCGTGGGGCGAACGAAGTGGTGCGGCGGGGAGGGCCCACGGGCGCGCGCGGCAGGGCTCCTTCCCCACTGCGCCAGCGAGGAGCGCGTTGCACGCGCCTGCGCGGCGCTCGCAAAAGATCGCGCACATGCTGCGGCGGGCGCCCCGCGCCACGAAGTTCCTCCCCGCGGTTGGATCGGCCTCAGCGAACGGCACAGTGCCGCGGCGCCGCAGCGCGTGCCGGCCGAGACGGCGACGCACGCGGAGAGGGAGGGGGGGGGGGGGGGGGGGGGGTAAAAAAAAAAAAAAAGGAGGGGGAAAACTGGTGCGTGCTGCAAGCAGCGGTCGCGCGCGCGCCGCTGCACGCCGCGCCTCCGCTCCCCCCCTGCCCCCGCCTCTCTCGCTCCCTCCCTCGCTCTCTCTCTCTCTCTCTCGCGGCCCAATCGCCGGGGCGTCTCCCCCTCACCCTCCCACCCCGCGCGCGCGGCCTCCGCCTCGCCCCACCGCCTCGCCCGCGCCCCTCCCTCCGGCGGCGCCCCCCTGCACCACGCACGCACGCACCGTCACCGAGGCGCACAGTGGCGCCGCGCGCGCGCGCGCGCGCCCTTTCTGTGGGTTTGCCCGAACGAACGAACCAAAAACAACACCAAAAAAAACGCGCGGGGCCGCGTTTCGCCGCGCGCGCGCGCGACCTAACTCGGCTCCGCGCCGGCCGGCGGAGCGGTGATGCGCCGCCGGGATGGGGTGTGTGGATCCGGATGTGAGGCGGGGTCCACCCCCGGCGGGCGCGGCTCGGTTTGAGTAAACCCAGAGATTGATCCGAGACCCGCCCCCCCCCTCGGTCCCCTTTGGTTGGAGCCTGGGCCGCCGGGCGGCCCGAATCCCCGGAAGGCGGTTTTCGTTCCGTTTTCCGCGGGCGGGCCGCGGGCGGGCGCCGAACCTTAACCCTCGATGCAAACCCGGGCCCGATCGCCGCCCATATGAAATCGCACTCTCCTATGAATGGGTACTTGACAAACCCTGATATTGTAACCTCAAATGGGCCGCTTCGGGCGAGCGGCGCCCGGCGCGAAAACGCGCGAGCGCGGGGCCGGAAAAAAAAAAAAAAAAACGCGCGCGCGCGCGCGCGACCGCGCCCGCCCGGAAATATCCGCGCATGCGGATTGACGTAGCGGAATCCTTTCGGTGAGACCCGTAACAATGTGCAGAATCCATTCCCTTGTACTATTCAACACATTGATGATATCTGCAACGGAATCCATCAAGTGAGATCTGGGTATTGCCGCGAATCCATGGGGACGGCCCCACGCGCTTCGTCCCCCGCCGGGGCCGAACTCGCACGCGCCATCAGAGCAGTCAAAGCTCGACGCTCGAATGAAACCCGAACACATACACTGTACAGTATGGGGTTTGAATGGTTGGATTTGGAAAAAGGGTTTGTGATTTGCGGGCAGCGGGCGGGTGTGCGCGGCTGGCGCGGCGCTTTTTGCGCACGCCGGGCCACCCACACGGCGCTCGCCTGGCGGGGGGCGGGGGTGGTGGAGGGAGTGCGGGCCGCCACGTCCCTGCGGCGCCGACAGCGCCGCGGGGATGTGCACGCCGCCGCTTCGCGAGCGCGCGAGCCCCACTGGGTGTGCACGCGCGCGCGGCCCCACTCGTCTTCCAGGCCGAACGTTTATCAAAGTCCACGAGACGCACAGCGTCCTCCTCAGCTTCGGGCGCGCTCGAGCATGGCGAGCACCTGACGGCCGAGGACGCCGCGGCGCTCGTGGGCGTGCGCACCGACGAGGTGTGCCCCTTCTACGACTTCGAGGAGCCGGACGGCCCGCTGCCCCCGCTGACGCGCGCAATGGTGCTCCTCTTTGCCGTGCCCGTCGTGATTTACCTCACACTGACCTTCGCGGGGCTATTCATCTACATGTTCTACCTCTACGGCCTGACATTGCTCCCGCAGGGCCCACGACGTCGCCGTCTGCTGCACGCGAGCACGTTGGCCATCTCCCGGTTCTTCCTCCACGCCACGGGATGGCGGCTCGAGTACGAGGGTAAGGAGAATCTCGTTGCCGCGCGCGAGAGCGGCGTGCCCTTCCTGTGCGTGGCCAACCACACGACGATCTTCGACGCTTTTGGCATCGCCGCGTGCATGGGGCCTTTCTCGCCCGTGGCCTTCTCCGGCACCAAAAACTACCCCGCGATCGGGAGGATCGCGACGGAGTGGGGGGCGCTCTTCGTCGATAGGCGCGACAAGGGCAAGGGCTTCACCAAACTGCTAGGCGAGCACGCGCGCAGGCAGACAGCCCCCGAACTGGGCGCGCGCGACGTGCTGGTGCCCATGCTCGTCTTCCCTGAGGCCACCACGACATCGGGGCGGAGCCTGGGGCGTTTCAAGAAGGTAGGCGCCACCGCGCAGTCCGTGCCGACGCGCCACCGGGCTGGCATTCCAACGCGCTGACGCATCGCTGCGCGCGCGCGTCCTCTCGCGACGCTGTCGCTTGCGGTGCGCGCCACCCATCGCTTGCGTGGCTGTTGCCGGGTCGCTGCAGGGCGCCTTCGTGCCAGGGCTGGCCGTCGCCCCGATCGTGATGCGCTTCCGCTGCCCTGGAGTGTCTCCAGGCTGGGTAGGACCGCACTCCTTCGGCGTGCACCTCGTGCGCATGTTCATGCAGTGGAAGCTGAAAACCATCACCACCACGTGCCTGCCGTTGTACAGGCCCTCCGATGCCGAGAAGGCCGACCCAGAGCTCTACAGCCGCAACGTGCAGCGCTACATGGCAGACGCGCTCGGCGTGCCCGCGTGTCAGGATTGGGGCATCGAGGAGAGCAGGGCGCTCTACAGCGTCCTGGATGAAAACTACGCCAAGAGCAGCTGAGTGGGTAGGGGTGTGTGTAACAGACGTCAAAAATTGTATCATCAACACCCGCGCGCGGCGGAGCGGCTGCGGGGGCGGCGCCCAGCCCAGCCCAGTCACGTGCCTCAGCGCCGCCCAGCCGAGTGTCCCCAATGCCTGCAACCCCTGACTGAGAAGCGGGGGAGAGGGGGGACGTCCCAGCCTGCGAGCTGGAGAGCGCCCGTGCCTCGCGTCGCCGAGTGCGCGCGGCAACGAGCGCGGCGCCACATTTTTTTCCTCCGGATTTTGCCGCTTTGAATTTTTTTTGAACTTCGAAACGCGGCATCGGGCGCCGCCGCCCGCGCGCAGCACAGCGCTCGCGGGGCGCGCACCAGGGAGGGCAGCGTGGGGCGGGGTTCCCTGCGCCGGCGGAGCTGCCCAACGCGCGCGGTGCGGCGCTCGATTCGCCGCGGCGGGGAGGCATGGATGGCACCGGCACGGGCGTGGGGGCGGGCGCCGGAGCGCTCGGCGAGGGCCCGCGCGCCGACCTGCTGGCGCTGCCCGCGCGGACGACGTTCCCGGCGTTCCCATACGCGACTCCGTACCCAATCCAGCAGGACTTCATGGAGGCGATGCACGCGGCACTGGCCGGCGGCAAGGTGGGGGTGTTTGAGTCGCCAACGGGCACGGGCAAGACGCTCTCGATGCTCTGCTCGTCGGTTCAGTGGCTGGTAGACGAGACCGCGCGATTCAAGGCGGCCAAAGCAGCGGGGGTTGAGGATGGGCGCGGTGCGCGCGCAGCCGTTTCGCCCGGCGGCTCCGACGGCGATCCGTCGTGGATGCGAAACTACGACGTCGACGCGGCCGCGGGCGCGGCCGCCGAGGCCGAGGCCGAGGAGAGGAAGCGAAAGCGGCGCGAGCGACGAGCCCGCCGCGCCGCCCGAGCGGCCAGCAGGCCCGCGCAGAACGTCGGCGGATCGGATGCCCAGCGCGGGAGCCCCGAGGGAGACGATGACCTCCTACTTGAGGAGTACGACTCGGACGGGAGGCACGGCGACTCTCGCAAGCGCGGCGCGGGTGCGGCCGCAGCCGGGCGCTCCTACGTCTCCAGCTCGGACGAGTCAAGCGGCCTCGACGACAGTGGCAGCAACAGCAGTGAAGACGAGGACGGCCTGGGCGGGGCGCCGCGCATGTACTTTTGCAGCCGGACGCACTCGCAGCTGGCGCAGGCGGTGAGCGAATTCAAGCGCACGACCCTCGCCTCCGAGGTGGATCTCATTAGCCTGGGCAGCCGCAAGGCGCTCTGCGTGCACGAAGGCGTCAAGAAGCTCGGCTCGGCGTCGCGCATCGCGGAGCGCTGCCTCGAGCTGCAGCGGGGCGGCTGCAGCAAATCCAAAAGCAAGGGCGCGCGCACAGAGGAGACGGGCGGCGCCGGGGCCGGGGCAGCGAGCAAGCCCAAGGCCAGCCGCTGCGCGTGCCCTTACAAGGCACGCGCGAAGGGACTGAAGGATGCCATCCTCGAGCGCTCACCGCTGGACGTTGAGGAGATTGCATCCCTGGCTACGCGCAAGCAGGCGTGTGGGTACTACGCAGCCCGAGCAGCAGCTGCCAAGGCCCAGGTCGTGTTGTTGCCGTATTCCTCGCTGGTGCACGCTGAGACCCGAGCGTCGCTTGGAGTCAAGCTCAAAAATGCTGTCATCGTCGTCGACGAGGCGCACAACCTTGTCGACGCCGTCAACTCCGCGCACAGTGCGGACCTCAGCCTGAGGCAGCTCACCGCCGCGAGCGAGCAGCTGAATGAGTACTGGGAGAAGTTCAAAGCTCGCCTGGCGCCAGGCAACGCGCGCCACATCAAGACGTTGCTGCTGCTGTGCCGAGCTCTTCACAAGCGGGTGGATTCGGCTGCCGTTAGCAGGCTTGGCGTCGCCGCCACACCACCTTCCTCGAAGGGTCACGGCACTCCCCCGCCTGTGTCCGAGGCGCTGCGCGTGAACGAGTTTCTGTTCTCCTTGGGCATGGACAACGTGAATGTCTACAAGCTGCAGCGCTACGTGACGGAATCGAAGGTGCTCTTCAAGGCCGCGAGCTATGCCGAGCGGCGTGCGGCGGCGGCGGTGGCGGCCGGTCAGCCGACGGATGAGCAGGAGCGCCTCTCGGCACTGCACGCGCTCATGGGGCTCCTGAGCGCGCTCACCTCCGCCGATGCCGATGGGCGCGTGCTTGTGCGCTCCGCCGCCCGTGGCTTCGAGCGTGGCGAGCGCGGCTGTCGATTCGTCGCCCTCAATGCCGCCGAGTCCTTCTGCAAAATCACCGCCGATGCGCGCGCCATCGTTCTGGCGGGTGGCACGCTGTCCCCGGTACCGGAGCTCATCCAGCTGCTCTTCCCCGAGCAGCCGCGTTCTCGCATCGCACAGTTCAGCTGTGGTCATGTGGTTGGCTCGGACCGCCTAGTGGTGCTGCCGATCTCCAAGGGCCCCACAGGCACCTCACTGCGTTTCTCTCATGCCGCCACGCGTGGAGAAGCCGGAGCCGCCGCCGTCGACGAAGTCGGCCGCATGCTCGTCAACATCGCCCGCGTCGTGCCGCAGGGGGTCGTCGTATTCTTCGCGAGCTTCGACGCCATGACCAGCGCGCTGACCCGCTTTCGCATGTCGGGGGCCCTCGAGGCCATCAAAGCGCGCAAGCATGTCTTCGAGGAGCCCCGGCAGCAGCGCGACCTCGATGGAGTGCTGGCGAGGTATGCGGACGCAGTGCACGGCAAGACGGCTCGCCAGAGCGACTTCGCCAGCCCAATTGAGCCCTCGGACAAGCCACCCCGCACGGGAGCGATCATCTTCTGCGTGGTCGGTGCCAAGCTCTCCGAGGGCATCAATTTTTCGGACGGGCTGGGGAGATGCGTGGTCATGGTCGGCATGCCCTACGCCAACCCGCACGACCCCGAGCTCAGTGAGCGCATGCGCTACCTCGATTCGCTCGAGGCCGGCTGCGCGGCGCTCGGCAATGCGCGCGCGGGCGGGCGCTCGCGTGGCTACGAGTACTACGACAACCTGTGCATGAAGGCCGTCAACCAGAGCATTGGTCGCGCCATCCGTCACGCGGGCGACTATGCTGCAGTCGTGCTGGCAGACGACCGATACTGCGCGGTCGGACCCAGCGCCGACCGCGGGCGCCGCACGCAGACGAAGCTGCCCGGCTGGATGCGCTCCGCAGTTGTCGAGTCCAGCGCCGCGGCAGCAGCCGCGCCCGGCGGGCGCGCCTTCGGCGAGTTCCAGTCGGCCCTCTACCGCTTCTTCGCTGCAAAGCGCGAGGAGGCCAAGACGGCGCAGGGCGCCTGAGCGACGTTGCATACACAGTACTGATGGTGTGCTTGCCCCGCCTGTGGCTGCCCTACCTCGCAGAGCACGTGCTGCTCATTTAATACACGACATAATACGCGGCGGCCCTCAGGCGCACCACCGTCGCCTCGGACACGGCCGCGCGATGCTGCTGAGCCACGCTCGCGAGCGCGGGTAGGGGATGGCGGCGCGGCCTCCCCCGCCATAGCTGCGCGGGCATTTCGATATGCGAGAGAGCTGGGGGAACGAACGACAGGTCAAAGCGCACGCGTTCCTCAATGCGCATTCAAACGGTTCCCCGAGCGCGCGCGAGAGCGCGCGCACGTGCGAGCAGCACGCGCGTGCGCGTGCGTACAGGATGCGCGCGTGCATGAGCTCGTGCGCATGCGCGCGCGTGCACGTTGGTGCATGCGTGCGCCGCGGCGCCAGAGCGCGCGCTCCGTGCGCGGGCGCGCGCGATGGTGCTGCTCGATGCGGCCGAGCGCAAGCGGCGCGCCATCGGCGTGCTGCGCGTCGTGCGCGCCTCGCTCGCTGCGCGCCTCCACGAGGCGGGCGTGCAATGGGAGGAGACAGCGCACTCCTCGGTGCCTGTGCCGCTGGAGGCCGCAGTGGACGGGCGGACGACGCTCAGCGGCGTGATCGTGCCGCGCGCCCCGGCGGAGCTCGAAGCGCTGCTGCGAAATCCGCCCGCACGGCCGCCGCAGATGCTGGAGTCGCTGCCCGCATCGCCAGCTGGAGCGCTTGACGCATTGCACAGAGGGGGGGGAGGTGATGACGTCGAGGCGGCGGAGGGCAGGAGCGACGGACCTAAAGGAGGGGCGGGCGAAGACGCTGCCTCTGACACATGCACACACGCATGCGCGGGCGTGCATACGCGTGCATGCACACGCATCGGCAGCATATCTCTGGAGGAGCTCCCCCCGGGCGGCAAGTACAGAGTGGACAAGGGCGGCACCTCGTGGTACGTGCACCTTGAGGAGGGGGCGTTCAGGCAATCGACGGATGGCCGCTTTGCGTTCGTGGGGCCATATGGCGCCGACGGGACGCCGCAGCTCGGCCGCCTGGCCAAGCGATAGTACGGGTGGGCTCGACGGCGCCACGGCGCGCGCGCGTGCTGAGCGATCCGCAGCGCGCACAGGGTGTGAGCGCGCCTTCGCAGCAGGAGTACAGGTAATAAGGTGGGCGACGAAATCACACTCACACAAACTACCGTAGCACGAGCCTTGTTGCGAGACCCGCCTCCCGCTCAGGTGGATGACAGCATGTGCGGGCGGTCCGTCAACGCGAGCGATATTATTAGTTCTATGCCGTACCGTGGTCGCTCGAACCAGCGCGCTCGGACGACAGCTGCCGCTGCGCGGGATGCCGAACAGCCGGCTGTTTCACCTCCTCGCGAATTCGGCCTTCAGAGCCTGGGCGAGGACCGCGTCCGATGGCAAGGCCTCGTCGCCCTTGCCCACGACGCGCACGCCCACACCCCGCGCCCTCGGCCTGCGCCCGCGCCCGCCGCCCGAGCGGGTCTCCTTTGGCGCGGGGTTGAAGGTGCCCATCGAGTCGTCGAATTGTTTTGCGATGTCGTGCGGGCGCTGGGTGCCCACCGCCTCGGCGGCCTTTGCAGCGCGCATCTTGGCAATGCCCGCGGCGGACGAGCGCACCTGCGGGTGGAAGTGACGGCTGAGTAGCGTGAGCTCCCACAGCGAGCCCGAGCTGGCGGCGCCCTGCACCGCCAGCATGCGACCGGTGAGGCTCGCCTCGACGCCACCGCCCTCGTTGCCCAGCATCGTGTCGCAGATGCCGGGCATCGCCAGCGCGCGAGAGACGACAGCCAGCGAGCCCAGACTCGCGCCTACCGGCGCATGCAGCGAGGCGTCGGCAGCCGCATGGGCGGTCGATTGATAGTAATGGCGGCTGCCGGTCGCCAGCTTGGACACCACCGTGTCGAGCACATCCACCGCCAGCATGGACGCGTGCGCGTCGCGTTGTTGCTGCCGTGCTCCCTGCGCGCTGTCCTGCCCGCCCTCAGCCTGCACCTTCGCCTGCGCCTGCTCGAGCGCGCCGACGAACGGCGCGCGCTGCACCGCCGCCATGGCGGCGGTCACCAGGAAGGACTGGTCGACCTGCAGTGCATTCCCCTGGCCGAGTAGCACAGCATGGATCGCAAGGATCATGCGAAGCTGCACGCGCACGGGCAGCGTTCTGCCAGGCGAGTGGCCATTCCCCGTCGCGCCGGCTGCGCCTGCCTTGGGGCGCGGGAGCATGCTGAAGAGGCATTTGAAGAGGTCGGCCATGAAGTCCACGTTGATGTACTTGGCTTGTTTGGCGAGGCCCGCGAGCGCGGCCTCGAGCGTAGGAAAATTGGCGGCGCCGCCCTTGCCGGCCGCAAACTCCTTGAGCAAGCGGAAGTACACCTCGAAGGTGGTCTCCACCACGCGCGCCTGCACGTCCGCGCGCGCGCGCAGCGAGCGCTCCGCCTCGGCCTCTTTGAGGTCGCGCGCTGTGTCGGCATCGACGCCCTTCTTGCCTTTTTTGGCTTTCTTCTTCTTCTTCTTCTTCTCGGCGGCTGCCTGGGCCCTCTCCTTGGCCACCTCTCCCCATGCGCTGTTGAGGCGGTCGTCGAATTGCAGCGAGACCAGGCAGCGCACCAGCGCCGCCGGGGAGCCCGCGCCGCGCCCGCGCACCGCGCGGGCCACCGCGATCACCGCGTCGAGCGTCGCCTCGCCCGAGGCGCTGTCCGCGCGGAAGAGATCGCGCAGCGACGCGCACGCCGCCTCGCGCGCGCCGTCCACGCGACTGGCGGCGCCCTTCACCAGCACGCCTATCACCTCACGGCGGTGGTTGAAGTGGCCGGCCGCCACGACCAGGATGCCGGCGCAGCGCGCCGACGCCTCCGCGCGCGCCTCGTCCTTGACACCCTTGGCCAGAGTTGCAACGTACGACCGGTAACTCTGGAGCAGCCCGAGTTCGTACGCGTTGCGCGCTGCCACCTCCTTGCTGAGCGTCACCCCCTTCTCGTCCTCTCCCGCAGCGAGAGCCTTCTCGTTGACGCGGTAGCCCGGCAGCACGTCGCGGAACACCGCCGCCAGCGAAAGCGTCACGAGCCTGCAAACGGCGGCGTCGCCGTCCCCGCACAGCATGAGCAGCTCACGCAGGACTGGCAGGCTGGACTCGGGCGACTGCAGCACGCGCAGGCATGCCTCGCCAACTGCGTTGCGCGCCACCGCGCGGCGCTCCTCCAGGCCGCGCGCGCGTGCCAACGCCCCGAACAGCGCCGAGGCGTGCTGCGCCTCCCGCTGCCTGCCGCGCGCGCCGGCCTCCTCGTCGCCCTCCCCCTCGCCGTCATCCTCCCACTCGAGCTCATCCTCGTCCTCGTCCATGCTTTCCTCGTCGAGGCTCTCCACGCCCTCTCCCTCCTCCCCCTCCGTCTCCTGCTCGCCTTGTCCCTCGCGCGGCTCCCTGGGCAGCAGCGCGAGCTCGCCATCGAGCGTCTTGACGGGCAGCAGCATGGGCGCCTCCTCCTCGTCGTCCTCGTCGCGGCCGCGCCTCGCGCGCTTGCGGGCGGGTCGACCGTCGTCAGGGCCCTTGCCGCCGCGCTCGCTGTCGCCGTTGTCCCATTTACCCGTGCGCCCGCGCCGCTCGTACTCCTCAGGCGCGTCGGCGCTCTGCGCGCTCGCCTTGCGCTCGGCGGCGCGCCGCGCGGCGAGATCCGCGCGCAGCGTGTCGTCGTCCATGTCGGAGTCCTCGCCGCCGCTCTCGTCGCTGTCGCTGTCGCCGCTGTCATCGCTTGGCGCCGCTCCCGCGCCCGCCGCTGCCGCGGCGGCGGCCGCCTTGCGCTTGCGCTCCTTGCGCTCCGCCGCCTGTATGTTGCGCTCGTCGAGCTCCTGCTCGAGTTTGCCGCCTGCGAGGAAGGCCGCGTACCCGGCGTTCTCGCGCAGAAACTCCTCGGCTTCTCCGGCCTCGACCTCCGCCTCCGCGAGCGCCTCGATTTCGTCCTCGTCCGCCGCCGGCAGCGGCGCCGTCGCCGCCCTGCGCTTGCGCAGCTCGGCGTTGCGCACCGCGTTGCGGTCCGCGCGGCTCAGGCCGCCGCCGCGG
>RQSC01000016.1:244739-255605 GCA_013416795.1 Prasinococcaceae sp. CCMP 1430
CGCGCCCGCCCGCCTGCGGGCGCCCGGCTGACCGGCCTGCGGCCTCGCGCGCGCGCGCGACCGTGCAGGGCCTGGGGCCGTACGCGACGTCCATCAAGGACAAGGAGAAGGACCTCAAGGACCTCGTCAAGAAGATTAATGACATGATTGGTGCGTGCGCGCGCGCTCGAGGTGTCGGTGCGCGGGGCGCGCACTGCGGCTGCGGCGCGAGCGCGCGAGCGCGCGCGAAGGAGCGCTGACGCGCGCGGCATCGGCGCGCGCGCCCCAACTGGCGCGCCTGCGCCTCGCAGGCGTGAAGGAGTCGGACACGGGCCTGGCGCTGCCGTCGCAGTGGGACCTCACCGCGGACAAGCAGATGATGCAGGAGGAGCAGCCCCTCCAGGTGCGCGCGGTCGCGCCGAGCGCTCCGGGCTCCGCGCGCGGCGGCCATAGATCCTCGCGCTGACACCCGTGCGCGGCGCCCGCCCCGCGGCGCTCGGGTGGACTCGGCCGGCCTCGCTGCCGCGGCGGCGCGCGTGCGTGCTCGCAGGTGGCCCGCTGCACGAAGATCATCAACAAGAATGCGGGGGAGGATTCTCAGTACGTGATCAACGTCAAGCAGATCGCCAAGTTCGTGGTGGGCCTCGGCGACCGGGTCGCGCCGACGGACGTCGAGGAGGGAATGCGCGTGGGGGTGGACCGCACCAAGTACCAGATCCAGATCCCGCTGCCGCCGAAGATCGACGCCAGCGTGACGATGATGACGGTCGAGGAGAAGCCCGACGTCACGTACGGCGACATCGGCGGCAGCAAGGAGCAGATCGAAAAGATGCGCGAGGTGGTGGAGCTGCCCATGCTCCACCCGGAGAAGTTCGTTCAGCTCGGCATCGACCCCCCCAAGGGCGTGCTGTGCTACGGGCCGCCGGGGACGGGCAAGACGCTGCTCGCGCGCGCGGTGGCCAACCGCACAGACGCGTGCTTCATTCGCGTCATCGGCAGCGAGCTCGTGCAGAAGTACGTCGGCGAGGGCGCGCGCATGGTCCGCGAGCTCTTCCAGATGGCGCGCTCGAAGAAGGCGTGCCTGGTCTTCTTCGACGAGGTGGACGCCATCGGCGGCGCGCGCTTCGACGATGGCGCAGGCGGGGACAACGAGGTGCAACGCACGATGCTCGAGATCGTCAATCAGCTCGACGGCTTCGACTCGCGCGGCAACATCAAGGTGCTGATGGCCACCAACAGGCCAGACACGCTCGACCCGGCGCTCCTGCGCCCCGGCCGCCTCGATCGCAAGGTCGAGTTCGGCCTCCCCGACCTCGAGTCGCGGACGCAGATCTACAACATCCACTCGCGGCCGATGAACTGCGAGCGCGACATTCGCTGGGAGCTGCTTGCGAGGCTGTCGCCCAACGCCACGCCCGCGGAGATCCGCTCGGTGTGCACCGAGGCCGGCATGTTCGCGATCCGCGCGCGCCGCAAGACCGTGTCGGAGAAGGACTTCCTGGAGGCGGTGAACAAGGTCATCAAGGGCTACAAAAAGTTTTCCTCGACGGCGAAGTACATGCAGTACAACTAGCCGTTTTTGTACAACAGAGCGTGGCCTTTGCCACCGGCGGCGGCGGGCGCGGGCGTAAATACGGACGTGATACACGCGCGCGCGCACCCGGCTGCGGACCAGCGCGCGGTGTACAAAAGGCGAGGCGCAATTACTCCGTTGCTTGGCGCGGCGGCCCTACAGCGGCAGCCCGCCCTTGCGCGTCATGCCAAGCTGCATTTCCATCTGCTCGTGGACCGTGTGCTGCGGGGCCCTCTCCGACACGGCGAAGTCGCCGCCGAAGAAGTCGCCCATCGGCAGCTCGTCCAGCTCGCCGTTGAGCGCTTGCAGCCCGAGCATCGCCGAGGGCGTCGCGCCGCCCGGCAGCCTTTGCACGCGCCCCAGAATCTGCTTGTCCAGCCCCGCCTTTGCACCCAGCGCGGTGCCGTAGAGGGCCGTCTTCGCAACAGCATCCTCGCGCTGCGCCATCTCAGCGGAGCGGCGCTCGGCCGCCTGCACCGGGTGCGTGTCCACACCGGCGTGCTTCAGGTTGGCGCCCGGGCCCTGGCGCAGGGTGTCCACCGGCGCGCTCAGCACGGGCAGCGAGCCGCCGACATTGGTGGAGGCCTGCGCCGCGGCGAAGCGCGCGAGTCAAGCGCGGGGTCAGCGAGGCCAACGGCGGAGGCGCTCATCTTCGTTGGGCGCTGGCGCAGCACGCAGCGGCGCGCGCAGACGAGCGGCGCGCGTGGCCGACGGCGGCGGCGCATCCTTCGCCGCGCTCCCGATCGTGCACGCCCACGCCCGCCCCGCTCCCCCCACAAGCCAACCCCCCCTTGCTCACACACACACGACCACCACCACGAGCCACCAGAGGATCTACTCAGCACGCGCAACCCGAAAATGGCCACCGCGGCGCCCCGCGCGTGCGGCGCGGGCGCCCGACCCTTCCCCTCAACCCGCGCGCGCGCGCGAGCACGCGCGTGACGAGTGCGAGCGCGGCCCCCTTTCCCCCCCCCCACCACACCCGCCTCACGCACCATGGCGTCCGCCCGCGTAACGGGCCCATCGGCGGCGGCTTCCGCCGCGACGAGCCGCCTACGATGGCCGGCGCGCGCTCGGGCGCGGCTCAGCGTCGGCTGGAGGCGGCCGCGGACGCGCTGGTGGCGCTCGTGCGCGAGGCGCCCGATGACATCTCGCGCTACACGCTGCTGCGCGCCGTGCAGGCGTCCGCGCCGTCGGCGTTCCACGCGGCTCTCGCGCGGCGCACCGCCGAGCTGCTTCCGCTCGTGTACACTCCCACGGTCGGCGACGCGTGCGCGCGCTACCACACGCTCGACCTGCCGCGCGCAGGCAGCCGATACGCGGGGCTGTACCTGAGCTCTGCAGATAAGGGCAACGTGCTGGAGGCGCTGCGCTCGCGGTGGCCGTCGGACGGCCGCGACGTGCGCGTCGTGGTGCTCACAGACGGCGAGCGCATCCTCGGGCTCGGCGACCGCGCGCATGCGCGCGCGCGCGCGCGCGCTCCGGTTTCGTAGCGCACACTTTCGACCTCGCATCACTCTCATTCACGTATACATCAAATACACCCACGGGCGACATTTGGTTGATTTTGATGGTCGATCTGATCAGACCAGACCAGATCAGACGTCGCGTCGCAAAAAAAAAAGAGTTACGTGCCCGTGGTTCTTTGTGATGTAGATCCTAATTTTGTGGGGCGTCGGGAGGGGGCGCAGCAGAGGTCTTTCGCGAGGACTCAAAAAAAAAAAAAAGGCGTACGGGCACGCCACGTCGAAAGCGACAGCAGTGCAGAGCGGCGAGGGTCACACCTTGTGCGAGGGGCGCCACACCCTCTCCCCCCCCCCCCCCTTGCCTTCCGTGGCCCAAGGCCCCCGGCTCCGGCGGGGCCTGCGCCCGCGCCCGCCGCGCGCCGCGCGCCATGGACGTGGTGAGGAACTACTTCGACCGGGTGCGTGCCCTCGCGGCGCGCCGCGCGCGCGCCGGGCCCCGATTTCGTTGCGAGGCTCGCGCGGTCGTCGCGAGCGCGGACGCCCCGGCGGGCGGGTGCAGCGCGCACTGCGGGGCGGGCGGGCAGCGTGGACGGGCGTAGACAGGTGGCGCATGCGCGCGGATCCTTGCTTGGGCGCGCACCCCTGTGCATGGTCTCCCGGGCGTTTGTCGGCCGAGCCGGGCGCCGCGAAAGACGCGCGTGTGCGATCGCGACGCCCTCGCCCCGCGAGCGCGCGCTGACTGCGCCGGCGCCACCGCCACTCCGCGCCCGCCGTCTGCGCCGGCGCCACCGGCACGCAGGTTGGCCGCGACCCGGCGTCGCGCATCAAGTTTGGCCTGACCGCCGTGCTTGGCTTCACCGCCTTCCTCGTGGCCTGTGTGGAGCTTGGCAAGGCCGGCGAGGGGGGCACGCTCGTGAGGAAGTTCGATTCGAGGGTGGAGAGCCATGCCGAGGCCGGCACGCACATGCTCGTCGCCACTGTGTGTCCCATGCCCTTTAACTGCCCCGACTGGTGCACCGACGACAAGAACGATAAAGGCCCGAAGAAGTACTACTGCAAGTGCGTGGACAACAAGTCGACCATGGAGTGGAAGTTTGCCCCGAACAACAAGGGCGACCACATGTGCCAGTTCATCGAGGAGGCCACTCCGGGCCACAAAGCGCCCAAAATGCACCCAGTGGCGGTCCACAAGGCCGCCGACAAGGTGCCCGTCACGCTGTGGGATGGGTACGCGTTGGAGCAGGAGCACTGCCAGCAGGTCAACTGGGTGATGAACGAGACCCAGAGGTCGAGGGACCAATTCATCGTTTGCTCCTTCCACTCCAACCTCCACCCGGACGACGAGCCCTACCCCACTGCGCTGCTGGACATGAAGGGTTCGTGGGCGCCCGCGCAGGCATGAGCGAACGCTCGCTGGCCCGCTCGCTGGCCCGCTCGCTCGCTCGCTCGCTCTCGCGCGCGCGTGTGACGGCGCGCGCCGACGAAGCCCTCGGCCTGGCGCACCTGACTGACGCCGCCCACCCGTCGCCACTCCCACTCCGCAGTCTCGTTGCAATTCCACAAGAATCCGAAAGGCCCATGGAAAATCCCCAGCTACGAAAAGAAGTTTACCGACATGGCGACCGGCGTCATCAATGCCGGGCAGGCGTGGCTGCACCTCCCCGGCTGGCACTTCATTTCGTATGACATTGAGATTGACCTGTTCAAGACCAAGAAGCACGACTTCTGGATGCACAAGCCCAGGCCGCGCTTCGAGCACATGATGTTCGACTCGCGCCTCGCACTGAACCGGTCGACCTGGGACAACCCCCCGGCATTCTCCCTCGCCTACAGCTACGACAACTTCGAGGTCGTGCGTGAGTGGGAGGAGGAGACCATGTACAGCAGCCGCCGTGCTCTGGGCGTGGCAGGTGGCATCGCGTTTCTGCTGTCGCTGCTCAACGTCGCTCTCTTCGCGTGCGCCACCGCTGCTTTCAGCCTCAACACCTCGGAGGTGGAGGGCACGCCGTACGAGTACACCTACAACACGAGCGCCGATGTGGACACCCCCGGTCCACCCGTGTCTCAGCCGGCGGGCGACGCTGAGGGTGGCTACAAAGTCACGGGGGGCTCGGGCGGGGGCTACGGCTCCATCGCGTAGAGCGGAGCGGCTTCATTATTCTTCTGTACACCCTCGCCGCGCGGCGCCAATCGCATCAAGGATGCCAAGTAATTTCTCATTTTGTTGCCCGGCGTCTCCCCGCGCGACCCCAGCTGCCGCCGCTTGGCGCTGCACTCGCTAGAGAATCCGTGCGCGCAAGTGAATCTCACCGAGTCTTACAAGGGGGGAAAACGGTCCTGCTCACGTCTCGTCCAGCGCGCTCACGGCCCGGGCCGTGGCCTCAATCGCCTGTGCGGAGCGCGCGCGGAGGGGGGGGGGGGGGGGGGGGGGGGGGGGGGGGGGGGGGGGGGGGGGGGAGGACGGTCAGCTGACGAGCGGGCGCGGCAAAAAAGTGCGAGGAGGCTGGGGCGGGGAGGCGCAACATACCTTGTCGATCTCCTCGTCCGAGATGATGAGCGGCGGCACGAAGCGCAGCACGAAGCCCCTGCCCGCTGGCACTGCCAGCACATTCTCCTTTGCGCGCAGCGCCTCCACGAGCGGGCCAACGGAGCAGTCGAACTCGACGCCAACGAGCAGGCCCGAGCCGCGCACGTCGACCACGCGCTCGCACTCCTTGAGCGCTTCGGCGAGGCCCGCGCGCAGCCTCTCCCCCTTGGTCAGGACGGCCTCGAGGAACGCCGGCTGGGTGGCGCGCTGCACCACCTCCAGGGCGGCAGCGCACACGAGCGGGCCGCCTGCGAAGGTGGAGCCGTGGTCGCCCGGTGCCATCGCCTGGGCCACCTCGTCAGTGCACAGCACGGCGCCGATGGGGAGGCCACCCGCGAGCGGCTTGGCGGCGGTGAGGATGTCTGGCTCGACGCCGTAGGCCTGGTGCGCCCACACATGCCCCGTGCGCGCCATGCCGCACTGCACCTCGTCGAACACAAGCGCGGCGCCCGCCTCGTCGCAGATCTCGCGCAGGCCGCGCAGGAAGTCGCGCGTGGCCGGGTAGCACCCGCCCTCGCCCTGGACGGGCTCGACGAAGACCGCGCACGTCTCGCCGGGCTTGATCACGGCGCGCGCGCTCTCGAGGTCGCCGTAGGTGGCGAAGCTGACGCCGGGCACCAGCGGCTCGAAGGGCGCGCGGTAGCCCTCCACCGACGTCAGCGACAGCGCGCCCATCGTGCGGCCGTGGAAACCAGATGTGAACGCCACCATGCCCGTGGCGGGCGCGGCGCCGCTCTCGGCGGCCTTCGCGCGCGCGAGCTTGCGCGCAAACTTGAGCGCGCCCTCGTTGGCCTCGGTGCCCGAGTTGCAGTAGAACACCTTGTCGGCGAAGCTCGTCTCGCACAGGAGCTTGGCGAGGTCCACCATCGGCTGCGTGTGGTAGAGGTTGCTCGTGTGCACGAGCGTGGCCGCCTGGCGCGCGACCACCTCCGCCCACGCCGCGTCCGAGTGCCCCAAGATATTGACGGCGATGCCCGCGGCCATGTCGAGGTACTCCTCGCCCTCGGTCGTGTACAGGTTGCACCCCTCGCCGCGCTCGAACACCATCGGCGGCCGGCCGTACGTCTGCATGACGTACTGCGCCTCGTCGGCGATGACGCGCTCCGCGCCGGCCGCGGCTGTGTCCGTGGCGGCGGCTCCCGCCGCCGCGCGGCGCGCCGCACGGAGTGCCATCGCCGCCATCGCTGCCGCCGCGCAGCCGGTGCGCGCGCGCGCTGTGGCGCGGGCGCGCGAGGGTCTCCTCGAGGACGCCCGCGCATATTAGGGCGCACTCATTCAGGGTTCAATACTTTGATCACATCGCGTTTGTCAAGCGCGGGTTTGACTCGCAGGTTTGGGTTGCGAAGCTGCCGACGTGCCGTGCGCTGTAGCCGCCGTCTGCCCGATGGTGACGATCCCGGACTGCCCGTTTCCAGTCCGGGTCTACCCGTCGGATGAACCGGGAGAGGCGTCCGAAAATCCGGTTTCTTCGAGGCGAGCCCTCGCGTGAACCCTAGCAAGGCGGAGCGAGCGAGGCCTGGCAACAGAAACGAGGCAGCCTCCTTCCCACACCCCACGCCACACGCACCTCCCCCGCCCGCGACCGGGGCCGGAGGCGGCGCAGGCGCTGCCCGGGACCGTGGCGGCCGCGGCGGCCGCGTCTTCGAACAGCCGCGCGGTCTCCTCCGCCTTGGCGTGCGCCGCGCTCGCCTCGTCGCGCGCCTCCGCCAGCTCCTCGCGCAGCCGCCCCACCTCGGCCGCGCTCACCTCCGCCCGCGCAGCGCCCCCGCGCCTGTGGTGGCCGATGACGCCGTCCACCGCGCCCTTGAGGATCGCGCCCGCGCCCGCGGCGAGCGCCATGCGGCCGCCGCGAGGCGCCCTTGCGGGGCGGCGCGGCGCGGGGCCGGGCGAGAGAGGGGGAGCGGCAAGGGAGCGACGCCGCGCCGCAGCCGGCGGATGCTTTGAGGATGGCGGCCCCGGCCTGGGCTGGTGGACGTGAAGGCGGGGCCGATGGAGGCGCGGCTGCTGCTGGAGGCGGCGGTGGGGGCGACGGAGGCGCGCGCGGAGAGAGGCCCGGTGGGCGCCTGGCGGCACTGCCAACGCCTGCCGCGCAGCCGGTGCAGCGGCGGGGCCGCCCGCAGGTGCCCGACTCGCTTGTCAACACGCGGTGCGTTCTCGCATCGCACCGCCAGCGCGGCAACCCCGTGCTTCAGCACATTCACAACATCCGCTGGGTGTATGCGGACATCGTCCCGGATTACGTCCTTGGGGAGAGCACCTGCGCGCTCTTCATATCGTTGCGCTACCACGCGCTGCACAGGGGCTACCTCACTTCGCGGATGCACGAGCTCGCCGATGCTTTTCGCACGCGTATCGTGCTCTGCTACGCGGACTCTGAGGACGGCAGCGCGGCGCTCGAGGAGATCACTGGGCTGTGCGTGCAGCGTGGTTTTTCGCTCATAGTCTGCTGGTCGCCACAGGAGGCCGCGCGCTACCTGGAGACCTTCAAGGTGCGCAGACGCGCATTTCCCCCGCGTGCCCGCGCGCAAACACACCCCGAGGACTGGCGTGCGAGGCTGCGCGCCCTGTGCTGACCTCGATGCCGCGCTGCTACGCATCCCTAGCTCTACGAGAAGAAGCCTGCGGATGCCATCATGACACGTGTGGAAGGCGACTTCCACTCGAAGGTGGAGGCGTTCCTCACTTGTGTCAAAACAATCAACAAGACGGACGCGCACATGCTGCTGCAGGCATTTGGCACCGTCGCCAAGATAATCAGCGCCGAGCCTGCCGAGTGGGCTGCTGTCCCTGGCATCGGGCCTACCAAGGTGAAGATGCTCACGGAGGCGTTCCACAAGCCGCTCAAGAGGCAAGCACAGCAGCCACCGCCGCAACAGGGGCTGGGGCAGCAGGCGCAGCGGGGGCAGCAGGCGCAGCAGGGGCAGCAGGGGCAGCAGGGGCAGCAGGCGCAGCAGGGGCAGTCGCGCCAGGCAACGCCGCCGCTCACGACGCAGCAGACGTATGACCTCCAGCGTTTCGAGCCCTCGGGGAGCTGGCGGTAGCGACGCGTGTTTGCGGGCATTGGATCTAATGTATTTGAGTGTACCAAGAGCTTCGTTCACCCGCGCATGGCGCCTGGGGTGCATTACACGAGCAAACGCGGCGGACGAGCCCACGCGATTTTCGGGTGGCTAGGTGCGACGAGGCGCCTAGTCGAACAGGTCGAAGCCCATGTCCTCCTCCTCCTCCTCCTCTTCGGGTTCGGGCTCGGGCGCCGCGGCCGCGGCGGCCGCACCGCCGGCGGCGGGCGCGGCGGCGACCACGAACTCGCCCGAGGCGATCTTGGCCAGGGTGTCCTTGACCTTGTCCGCCAGGGGGTACGAGTACGTCTCCAGGCCGAGGGTAACCGCGAGCACGTCCTTGAAGGTGTTGACGATGTGGTGGGGCACGGTCGAGAGCGCCGGGTACTTGGCGGCCATCGCGAACGCGGTCAGGCGGTTCAGGGTCTCGCTGAACTTCGCCGCCATGTCGTCGTCGGTGATGTCGAGGACCTTGGCCGAGTAGTGGTCGCCGTCCTCGATCACCTCGAGCACCTCCAGGCCATAGCTGAAGGGCTTGAGGCCCATCTTCTGCATGAGGATGGCCTCCGACCCGCCGACCTTGTCGCCGGTGGACACCACCTTCACGTCCTGGATGATCTCGACGGTACCCTTGGTAATCTTGGTGGGCACGTTGAGGGCCTGGAAGAACGAGGTCTGCGAGGGGTCCATGCCAGTGCCGCCGGCCTCGATGATGACGTCGCACGGCGCGATGGCACCGACGCGCGCGGGGGCGGGCAGCTTGAACTCGCTAATCTTCGCGCGGATATCGGTGAGCGCGCTGTTCGTGAAGACAAGGCCGACGTTGCCCTGCATCATGTCCGGAAGGCAGCCCCACTTGGAGTCGGCGTTGTCGGCGTTGAAGTTGCGGATGCACTTCTTCATGAGCGTGTTCTTGCCCATGAGGATGACCGAGTCGAACGCGCGCAGCGCCATGCGGATGTCCGCGAACTGCTTCGAGCCAACGTTGTCGGCGTGCACGAGGAAGGCCTTCGAGTACTTGCCGAGGACGTCATTGACCTTCTCGGCATAGGCGATCTTCTTCTGGGCGGCAGCGTTCGACATGGCTGCAGCGGGCGAGAAGGCGAAGGGGTGTCGCGCGAGCGCCGCCGCGTCAGCAGGCTTGCATGCGTCGCGGGCCCTCGCTCAATCTACACGGCGTCCGCGGGTGGGGCGCGCATGCCGCGCTCGCGCAAGGGCTCGCGCGCGCGAGAGCGAGCGAGCGGCGGAGGCGGACGCAGCCACGAGCGTCCCGTCGACTGGAGCCTCGGGCAGCGAGCCGTGTCCGTCGTGAGGGGCGGAGGAGCAACGGCGTCCGCTGCGCGCCCGGCCGCGCCCCCTGCCGCGCACGCCGCCCGTCCACCCCTGCCCCAAAAAAACTAGGGCGGCGAGCGCGCGCGCGCGCGCGCGACGCGCGCGACGCGGCGCGCCGCACCTGAAGCGCGGGGGGGGGTCTCCTTTAATTCCCTGGGGAAGCCCTGCGAGTCTGTGCTCGGCAAGGCTGGAGTGGCACCCGCGCGCCGCAGGCGCGCCACCCCCCTGCGCGCGCGCGCCCGCCCCCTCCCCCCCACCCCCACCCCCCTGCGCCCCCTCCGGCCTTCCCCACGCCCCACGCGCGCGCGCGCGCCGCCGCCCGCCGCATGGCGTTTTACGTGGGGCCGATTCGCCCGCATCAAAACCCAAACCTCATCGCAAAACCACCATTTAGGATACATTTTCCAGTCTCTCAATAGGGTCCCTGTCAATCCCGTTTTGCACTGTTTCACACCGCAAAGCATTGAATACGTATGCGTGCCGCGCACGTGCGAATTGACCTCCGTTTTTTTTTTTTTTTTGCCGGGGCCGACTCCGACTGGGGGCGCTCGTCACCGCCCGTGGAGCGACGAGTGAGCGCGCGCATTTTTTTTTTGTAGGCTGCCGCTGCACACACACATTCTGTAATACATTACCGTCGTTTGTGACATTATAGTTTATATACATTCATAAATAACGGGGATGACCCATTTTATGGAGCGAATCCGGCGCGTGCGCGCCAGCCGAGCAAAAAAAGCGGAGGAAAATGACGAAGAAAAGGGGGCAATGAAAAAAGGCCGCGCTCGGCAGGATCGCGCGCGCGCGCGGAGCCCAACTGAATTCGCCGCGGGTCCGACTTTCCGCCGCGCGGTTTCGCGCGGGCGCGGGCGG
>RQSC01000016.1:257558-268822 GCA_013416795.1 Prasinococcaceae sp. CCMP 1430
GAAGCGCGCGCCGCGGACGCGCGCGCCGCGGGCGCGCGGCCGCTCCCGCCGCTCCCCGAGATGCCGGCCGAGGACGCCGTCAAGCGGCACGGAAAGCGCGTGCTCAACGCAGCGCGCGAGAAGCGCCGCGGGGAGCGCTGGACGGTGAGCAACTGGCTCACCAAACAGGCCGAGAGTGACCCCAAGTTCAAGGTGCCCCTCTTCCGCCTCGTCGATGTGCTCCCCAGGCTGCAGTCGAGCGCGTCGGTGCTGCAGCACACCAGGGAGTACATGTCCGAGCAGGGCGCCCCCGCGAAGCTCAAGTTCATGCTCGACGCGGCCAGCACGAGCGTGGCGCGCATGGCAGGCGCGGAGACCATTGTCAATAAGAGCGTCGTCATCCCCATCGAGGAGATGGGCAGGACCTTCATCGCCGGCCAGGACGCTACGACCGCCGCGCCCGCGCTGCGGAAGCTCTGGCAGTCGGGCGTGGGCTTCAGCGTCGACCTTCTTGGCGAGGCCGTCGTGCGCAAGGAGGAGGCGGACGCGTCCCTGTCGCAGTACGCCAGCCTCATCGACCAGCTGCCCGACCTTGCGGCAGGCTGGGCGCCCAACCTGACGCTCGAGAACGACCACCTGGGCATCGTGCCGCGCGCCAACGTGAGCGTGAAGCTATCCTCGATGCTCGAGACGCTCGACCCCGTGGCCACCGAGAAGTCCATCGCCGAGCTCAAGGCGCGCTTGCGACCGCTGCTCATCGAGGCCGGCAGGAAGGGCGTGCATGTCAACTTCGACATGGAGGAGCATAAATTGAAGGACCTCACGCTCCGCATCGTGCGCGAGCTGTGTGAGGAGGTGGACTTCTCCGCGGGCTACTCGCATCAGGCGTACCTCCGCTCCACGGAGCGCGACGCGCAGGACATGATCGACTGGGCGCGCGCCAGCGGGCGCATCATCCAGGCGCGCCTCGTCAAGGGTGCCTACTGGGACCACGAGACCATCCACGCGGAGCAGATGGGGTGGCCTACGCCGGTGTGGAGCCGCAAGGTGGAGACCGACGCCGCCTGGGAGCGCACCGCGTGGCGCATGCTCACGCAGTATCCTCGCGAGCCCGGCGAGGGCGGCGTGACGCTCGCGCTGGGCACGCACAACGCGCGCTCGATCGGATTCGCGCTCGCGGCGCTCGAGCAGCTTGAGCTGAAGGAGAACGCCATCGAGGTGCAGAACCTGCGCGGCATGGCCGGCGGCATCCGCGACGCCTGCGCGGCGCTGGGGCTGCGCACGCGAGAGTACGTTCCCATCGGCCAGGTGGTTCCCGGCATGAGCTACCTCGTGCGCCGCCTGCTGGAGAACACCTCCAACCAGTCGTGGCTGCTGAACGCCGAAGGCGCGAACCGCGGCGCGGACGACTTGGCGCTCTTGGCGTCCCCGCACGCGGCCATCCCGGTCGCCAGTGAGTGCAGCCCTAGCCCGAATTCAGACCAGGCCATCTGGCACGAGCTCTCGGTGGCCGTCGAGGGTGTGGGCGATGGCAAGCCCTTCGTGAACGAGCCGTCGCGCGACTTCAGCGACGCCGCGCAGAGGGAGGGCCTAGCGGCGGCCATCGAGCGCCGCTCGGCGCAGTTGCTGAAGGATGGTCCACCCGCGCCGGCTGAAGCGAGCGCGGCCGATGCCGACGACGCCGTCGCGCGCGCGGTCGCCGCGGCGGCGGCGTGGGCCGCCGTGTCGCCGAGGGAGCGTGCGGCGATCGCCGTGCGCGTGGCTGCGATCATACGCGAGCGTCGGGACGACGTGACGGCGTGCATCATGCACGACACCGGCAAGGGCTGGGCAGACGCCGATGCCGAAACGGCCGAGGGAATCGATTTCCCGGAGTACTACGCTCGCGAGGCCGTGCAGCTCTGCGAGCCGCAGTCGCTGGGCAAGTTCGTGGGGGAGGAAAACACGCTCCTCCACCGGCCGCGCGGCGTTGCGGTGGTCATCGCACCGTGGAATTTCCCCTTCGCCATCCTGTGCGGCATGACCGTCGCGGCGCTCGTCACGGGCAACCCTGTCATCATGAAGCCCGCCGAGCAGACGCCCGCCACCGCCGAGATGCTGCACTCCATCCTGCTCGAGGCTGGCGCACCGCCCAGCTGCGTGCAGCTGCTGCACGGCCGGGGCGAGGTCGTGGGCGAGGCGCTCACCTCCAACACGGACGTGGCGACCATCCTCTTCACTGGCTCGAAGGATGTGGGGCTGCACATCGCTCAGAAGGTGGCGGCGGTGGACGAGGGACTGAAGCAGTGCCGCAAGGTCATCGCTGAGATGGGCGGCAAGAACGCCATCATCGTCGATGAGTCCGCCGACATGGACGAGGCCGTGCAGGGCGTGGTGCGCGCCGCTTTCGGCTTCCAAGGCCAAAAGTGCTCGGCGGCCTCGCGCGTGGTGGTGCACGAGGCCGTGTACGACGAGTTCCTGGAGCGCCTCGAGGGGGCCACGCGCGACCGTGTGGTGGGCGACCCGCGCGATCCTGCGACCGACATCGGGCCCATGATCGACGCGGATGCGCGCGCCAAGAGCTTGGGCCATGTTGCCGACGCTATGGCAGCATGCCAGGCCTCAGGCCACGACGAGGCTGCCGAAAACGGCGCCAGGCTCGTCTTCGCGGGCGTGGCGCCCACGCCGGGCGCCGAACTCATGCCCGGGAGGCACTACGTGCCCCCGCACATCTTCGCCGTCAACGGGGACTCTCCAGTTGACCTGTGGCGCTCGGAGGTCTTTGGTCCCGTGCTCGCCGTCGCCAAGGCGCGCGAAATCGACCACGCCATCGATCTGGCCAATGACTCGGACTACAAGCTGACGGGCGCGCTGTACTCGCGGACGCCGAGCCACATCGAGGCGGTGCGCAAGAAATTCAAGGTCGGCAACCTGTACATCAACCGTGATCCCACGGGAGCCTTGGTGGGCAGGCAGCCTTTCGGGGGAGGAGGTATGAGTGGGGTGGGGCCGGAGAAGGCCGGCGGCAAGAATTATCTGCCGGCGCTCGTTGAGCCGTATGTAGTCTGCGAGAACACGCAGCGTAGGGGGTTCGCGCCCGGGATGGTCCAGTGAGCTCGCAGCTGGGACACGACAGTATGCTGCACCGTGGTTGATTGCGCCTGCGCAGTGGAGCGCCTTCAGAACATGCACGACCAGGGGCATATCTGCACTTGAAATTTCATGCATTAGATGCATGCGACATTATATTTGAATGTAAGTTTGTCTTTGGAGAGTCACAGACGAGGCGTCGGTGGCGAGGGGGTCGAGCGCGCCGCGCGCCGCCGCCTCGGCCCTTCCCCCCACCCCCTCCGGCCACGTCCCCGCGATGGCGGCAGGCCTCGCCCCCGCCGGCAGGCCCGTCGCGGGCCTCGGCCGGCAACGACCAGAGCATTCACGCACTGTACCTCTTCGTGCGCGCTTGCGTTTTGATGGGGGTTTGGCGGCATCCGAAGTGACATGGCTCGGACCTCCGCCCATTCGCGCGCCGCCCGCGAATCGCCGCGAGCGTTTACGTGTACGCAACGCAAATTCGCGCGCGCGAATTGACCGGTCGATGGCGGTGCGCGCCGCCGCGCGCGCGCGCGGCCGTTTTTTTTTTTTTTGCGAGGGGGGGCTGTTTCTGTTTCTGCTCCGCGACCTCCGACCGACCGACCGAAGTGATGCGAGAAATGATCCGACCGGCGGGTTTCTTTCGGCAGGTTGGGTCGCGGCTTTCTTTTTTTTGGGTTTGTTTGTGCACTGTCTGTCTGTCTGTCTGTCTGTCTGTGTTCGCCGTCTGCGCCGCGCGCATTTGCGCGAGCCCCCGGAAGCTGCGGCGCCGCGCGCCACAGACAGCGCGCGCGCTGCGCGGCGCGCGTCGGCGGCGCGGCGGAGGCGCGCGGCGCGGCGATGGCGGCGCCGTACTTCTGCTTCGTGTGCAATGCGGAGGTTGCCGTTGCAGACCCCGCCGCCGCGCTGCGCTGCCCGAGGTGCGGCGGCGAGTTCCTCGAGGAGCTGCCGCAAGCAGGGGGTGGCAGCGGCGATGCGGGCGCAGACGCCGCCCGGGCCGCCGGTGCCGCGGGCGGCGAGGGCGGTGTGGCTGGCGGGCCTTACGACGACCCTCGCGAGTTCATGCGCCGTCCACAGCAGAACAGGGCAGCTGACAGCTTCGGATTCGGCTTCGGGCCGGCCCGCGACGCCGCGGACACGGGCCCCGCGTTCGTGCATCCGTTCCAGCTCTTCGCTGGAGACCCGATGAGAGACTTTGGCCGTTACGGCGGCGCTGCCGCCGCGGGGGTTCCAGGGGGGCGGGCAGCTGCCGATGGCGGGCCGCACAACGACGCGCGGGGCGCACCGCAGCAGCCGCTCGATGGGGCCGCCGGGTTGGAGCAGGTGTTCGCCGACCTGAGGGGAATGCTGGCTCAAGCGCGGACGCGTCTGCGCGAGGCGGAGCGAGAGTCGGAGCGGGGGCGTGCGGGCAGGGGCGAGCGAGCCGCCGCCGCCAACGCGATGCCTGAAGAGGGGCGCACGGGGGCGTCCGTCGACGCGGATGCGCATGGCTCGCTCCCTGGCAGCAGGGGCGCGCGTGGCGCGCAGCAGCAGAGCGCGCAGGCGGGGAGAGGCCGGCGGCCGGCGGGTGATCCCCGACTCGACCCGCTCCTGCAGATGATGGGGCAGTTGTTCGGAATACACGTGCATGTGGAGGGGGTCGATGCCGCTCCGATGGCTGGCAACCTCGGAGATTACTACACGGGCAGCCTGGACCGTCTGGCAGAGCAGCTCGCCGAGCAGTTCCCTGCGAGCGCGGCCGGCCCGCCACCTGCTTCCAAGGACGCTGTAGCTGCTCTGAAGAGCGTGACGGTGGATGCTGCGAGGGTGGCGGCCGGCGAGATGTGCTACGTGTGCCAGGAGGCATACACCGAGGGCGAGGTGGACGTGCTTGAGATGCCGTGCGGCCACCTGTTCCACAGCGCGTGCCTGAAGCCGTGGTTGGAGATACACAACAATTGCCCAGTGTGCCGGCACGAGCTACCTACGGACGACGCCGATTACGAGAGGCAGCGCGCGGCCAGGTCGACGGGGGGGCGACGGCAGGGGGACGCTTCGAGCGACGCTGCCGCAGGGGCTGCCGCGGCCAGCGCCACCCCCGGAAGCGCCGCCGAGCAGTCGGCGGAGCGCGCCCGTGAGCAGGAGGCCGAGCGCGCCTCTGAGCGGGCGGCCGAGCGGGCCGCTCGCGGGGCGCCTGGCTCCCTCGCAGCGGCGCTGGCGGGGGCGATTGGTCGCGCGTTCGGGCAAGGCGTGGACGCCAGCGACGGCGGCGGGGACGCCGCCAGGCGCGGCGCGGAGCGCGCCGTCGCTGAGGCCGCAGGCCGCGTCGCCGACACGGTCGCGGACTCGGTCGCCGATGCCATCGCGGACTCGTTCGACGGCGCGTTCGCCGGAGGCGATAGCCCCACGCCCGTCGATCGCACGGCCGAGCGCGCGATCTTCGACGCCAGCGACGCCATCGCCGCCGCCGCGGATGCCGTCGCGGACGCCGTCGACGCCCTGGACAGCGACGCCGACGCCGTCGCATGACCTCCCCTCCCCGTACGCTCGGGCCGCGCACGCGCGTTCGATTTTGTAGACCCTACATGTAACCTAAATTGCTTCGAGGACGAACCTGAATCCCAATGACCGGAAGCTCTCGCATGGATGGAACCGTGTGGCGCTCAACCCAGGCAGGAGACGTTGAGTTGTTAGCGCCCCACCAACCATCCGACGCCACCGACCGACCGAACCGAACCGAATACCCCCGAACTGAGAACGGGATCGATGCGCGGGGCTCGCCGTGCGAACCCTCGACG
Organism: Prasinococcaceae sp. CCMP 1430; assembly: GCA_013416795.1. Classification (NCBI taxonomy): domain Eukaryota; kingdom Viridiplantae; phylum Prasinodermophyta; class Palmophyllophyceae; order Prasinococcales; family Prasinococcaceae; species Prasinococcaceae sp. CCMP 1430. The sequence continues at coordinate 263,384 of RQSC01000016.1, forward strand.
CTCGGACCACTCCCCGGGAGTCACCCGGGTCTGCACGGGACTCGCGCCGGACGCGGGCGCCGAGGGGCGATGGTGCGCTCGCGCGGGCGTCCGGCGCACATGGGGTCTACTCCTATGAGGGTCTACACGAATCGTTCGTGGAGTGCATTTTGATCATGAGACTCCATGCGTTTTTGGGAGCGATGCGTTTAGGTTGTGTCGCGTCGCCTTCGGGCGTCCGTCCGGCGTACATGGGGTGTACGCCTGCAAGGGTCTACAAGAATCGTTCATGCAGTGCGTTTTGATGTGTTTTTTGTGGGGGATGCGTTTGGGTTTCGGCGCGGCGCGCGCGATCGCCGCCGGGCACACTTTTGGAACGCCGGGCGCGGCGGGTGCGATACCGCCTCTTCCCGCGGGCCGGGGGCGTGGGGGGCAGGTGTGGGTGCGTTTGATGTAGTTTTGTAATGCTTTGACCCGCGGGCGGATCGGCGCGCGGTCGCGGCGCCCTTATGCGCTTATTATGCGCGCGCTCGTCGCGCTCCCGGCGGGCGCGCCACACAGCGCGCGCGCCGCTTCGCCAGCTGCCACTTCGTCACGTTGTGCACTACGTCGATCATCAGCGGGCGGCCCCACACACGTTTGTCGAGCGCCGCACTGCCCACGACTTCGCCGTGCCAGTTGTGAACCGGGTGCGCACCCACGCGCTCCATGCGCTTTGAGCGCTCGCGTGGGTGCTTAGTCAGCGCGCGCTCGTCCNCGCGCCGCGCCGTGCCCGCGGTTGACCGGCGCGATTTCGCGGCGCGCCGTTATTTCGCGCGGCGACTCCGCGCAATGTGCGACTGACATCGGCCGGCCTTCGCGCGCAGGCTCCCACGCGACGCGCGCGAGCACGCGCGGCGCCCCTCCCCCCTACCTCCCGCGCGTCCCCGCGGCGCGGGCGACCCTCCGCCCCCGACCTCGCCCCCAGGAGCGCGAGGCGGGCGCCGCGCCGCCCCCCCCCTCCAATCCCCTGCCGGACCGACGCAGCCCCGCGCGCGCGGCACGCGCGAGGCTCTTTTTCTTTCCTTTTCTTGCGCGGCGCCGCTCGCGGGCGGCACGCCCGCGCGCGCCGTCCCTTAGAAGGGGGAGAGGGAGCCAGTTCCCGTCGACGCTCGCGAGCGAGTGCCCTCGCGGCGCCTCGCGCGCGACACCCCAACCAGCGGCCATGGTTGAGGGCCACGAGAGCAGCCGCTGGGCGACGGCCGTGTGCGACAGCGATGACGAAGGCAAACGCGGGCACTCCAACAGTGCGTGCGCGCTCGCTCGCGCGCGCCCTGTTGCGCGGGGGCATGGCGCGCTTCGGCGAAGCCCCCGCGACGGCGGGGTGCCTGGGGAGCACGCGGAGCGCCTAGCCTTTCTCCAACGCCTGCGCCCAGCGCGCCTCCCTCGCTCGCGCCTGCGACGACAGGCTGACCGCTGACGGCTCGGCCCTTCACTCTCCCCCCCCCCCCCCCCCCCCCCCCCCCCCCTCCGCACACCGCCCCCCACGCCCGCGCGCATGGACTCCCCCCCGCGCGCACACACAAACGGAACCCATCTCACTTGCAGCGGGTCGCAAGAAGATTCGCATCGAGCGCATCACCGACGAGCGCAACCGCCAGGTCACCTTCACAAAGCGCAAGAACGGCCTCATGAAGAAGGCGATGGAGCTGTCCGTGCTTTGCGACTGCGACATTGCCCTGGTGATCTTCAACTCGAACTCGAAGCTCTTCCAGTACAGCTCGAGCGAAATAGAGACCATCCTCGAGAAGTACGCGCGCATGGAGGTCGAGCCGCACGAAAAGCGCAACAACCACGACCTCTTCAACCAGCACTTCAGGGGGCAGATTGCTGAGGACCGCAAGGAGGCGCAGCGGGCGGGCAAGGCGGTGGATGCCGCCACTGGCCACCTTCCGGAGTCACACCCGAAGGTGCTCAAGAGTGACCTCGCCCTTCTGAAGCAGAAAGGCGCAGCGGGCGCTAAGGGCGCGGCATCGGCGGGTGGCGCCACGAAGGATGTGAAGCTGGAGGCGAGCAACGCGGCCCCGGAGGACGACAAGGCCAAGGCGGTCGCGATGGCCGCGGCCAACAAAGCGAAGCGAAAGAAGCCGGGCTCCTCCGGGAAGGCCGCCGCGGGAGGAGAAGAGGCTGCGCCGCTGTCTGCGCAGCCCACGGACATCGACGATGACCTCGATAATGACCGATTCATGGAGGAGCTCCGCAACGCGGGTGCCGCCGGCATGGAGGCGAATGGGCTCGGGCTCGGCCTGACCCCCAGAACAGAGCAGGCGTACCAGCAGCTCAACCGCGACTTCGAGGACATTCAGAACTCGGTTGGCGGCGCGCCTGGCATGGGGGGTCTCTTCGAAGGGTTTCTGGGTGGCGTCGAGGTGGTGAAGGGAAAGCGAACGCAGCTCACGAACGGCAAGGGCAAAGGTGCCGCCGCACCGGGCGGTGGCGCGGCCAATGGCGAATCTAATAAGGGCGCGGCGCCAGGCGGCGGCGCCAAGGGCGGCGCCGCTGCCGCTGGCCTGCCCCCGGCGAAGGGCAACCCCGTCACCAAGCGGCGCTCAGCTTCGAAGGCCAAGGCGAAGAAAGATCTCTCCATCCTCGTTCCGGAGAACAAGTCCAAACAGATCGTGACCCTCGAGGGCGGTGCGCCCACGGGCCGAGTAAAGGACGCGGCGGCGAGCTCGGGGCTGGGTCCGGGCATCACGCCAGGCAGGGGGGACATCGGAAGCGCCAAGACAGGGCTGACGCCTACCGGCATCTCCCCGCCGAACATGCTGAAAGAGCTTGGCCACTCACAGGGACTCGTTGGCGTGCTGCCCAGCCCAAGTGGCCTCGGGGCTCTAGCGGCGCTCTCGCCGCCCGGCTCGGGCGGCGGGAGCTTGCTGGCGCAGGGCATGCTGACAAGTGGCATAAACCTCGCAACGCCTCTGGGCGTCGCGTCGTTGGACTGGCCATCGCCGCGGGCGCTCGGGGACTCGACGCGGATAACAGAGACAAGCGGCGGGGGCACGGAGGCTGGGCAGTCGAAACCTAGCAACGCGAAAGACCCTGACGGCGATACCAAGACAAACGCGGTGCAGGCCAACGCGAACGGCTCGGCGGCGCGGTCCGCTGCAGCGGACGAGAAGGCAGGGGCGAAGCGGGGCGCGGACGAATCTGGCGCCGCGCCCGGCAGCAAGCGCACTCGATCGTCGGCAAAGACGTGATAGCGTAGTGTATATAATTCATCGTACGTTTCACTTCCAGGCGCGTGAGGCGGGGTGTGGTGTGCCAAAGGCGTGTTGGTTACAGGGCCACTCGCAATCACTTGAACTTGCGCGAGCGCACGGTGTTGGTCTTGATGCCCGTGCCCTCCCCACCGTAGCCCGCGCCACCGCCGCCTGCGGCGGAGGGCCCACGGCCCGACATGCGCACGGAAGCCTTGCGGAACTTCTCGCGCGCCATCGCGCGCGGGTTGCGGGCGAGCTTCTTGCGGTGGGGCGTGAGGCCTTTGTTCTTGGCCATGGTGCGCGTGAGCGCGCGGCGGCCGCCCTCCTCCGCGAAGGCCTCATCCTTCGAGTCCAGCGCGTACTGCTGGGCGCGCAGGTTGGCGGTGTCGTACGCGTCCGCGCGGTCCGCCTTGCGCTTGCGCGCAGCGCCCGCGGCCCTGGCATACGTCTCCACGTCGTCCATGTCCGGAATGTACGTGCCGGGCATCCCGTCATCGCCATCGTCGCCGTGCGACACCGGCGGTCTAGAGCGGTCCATCTGCGAGCGGCGCTCGCCGAGCGACGGGCGGTTGACCCCCGCGTCGGCGTCGCCAGACTTGGCGGACGCGCGCGCGCTCGCGGCCACCGCGCGCGCGCGCGCGCCCGCGGCCGCCACGGCGTCGCTGAGCCTGCGGCGCTTGCCGTCGGCGCGCATGGCATCCATGTCCTCGGCCATGCCTGCGACGGTGTCGCCGAGCGCGCCGCTCCCCAGGTCGGCAAACTCCGACAGCGCCGACCGCATCCTCCCCTGCCTCTCGCCGGCCGCCCTGGCCAGCCTCTCCTTCTTGGTGAGGTTGTGGCGCACAAAGAGCTCCTCCTCTGCCGCAGCGCGCCGCTCCGCGCGCCGCCGCTCGCGCAGCGCCCACCCGCGGTCCTCGCGCTCGGCGAGCTCCTCGGGCCCGTCGCCGACGTGGCCCACCACGTCGCGCAGCTCCTCGTTGCGACCAGTGCGGCGCCCGCGGCGCCCGCGCCGTTCCCCGCGCTCGTCCTCGTCCTCGTCCAGACCCTCGCCTGCCATCGACATCGCGCGCATCTTCGGCGGGCGGTACACGTCATCACCCTCACCGCCCCCGCCAGCAAGCGCGTCCGCGTCACCGTCCAGCAGGCGTTCGAGCCCGCTTGCGCCCCTGCCACCCGCGCGCCCGTCACCCATGCGGTCGGGGCGCGGCGCCAGCAGCGCGTCGTCGTCTTCGACGCCCGCGTCCTCCCCGTCATCGCCGCCGCCCGCCGCCAGCTGGGCCGCGCCCGCCGCCAGCAGCTTGTCGACCAGATACTGCAGCTTGCGGTCGATGGGGCGCGCCTTCTCGAGGTACAGCCTGAGTTTCACGAGGCGCTCAACGACGGGGTGTCTGCGCACGGACTTGCCCTCGGCGCGGAGCAGCACGTAGAAGGCGATGTTGGAGCAGTACGACAGCAGCAGCATGTGCTTCGCCTCGAGGTACGAAAGCCCCTCCGCAGTGGCGTACTCGCCCGCGCGCACGGCCGCGAGCAGCGGCTCGGCCTTTGAGCGCACCTCCTCGAGGCACGTGCGCAGCTCCTCCAGCAGCGCGGCGAGCTCGGGCGCCGCGTCGGCCACGCGCGCGGCCCGCGCTTCCGCGGCCTCGGCGTCCTCGTCGAAGTCGTCATCCTCGTCGCCCTCGCCACCGTCCTCGTCACCGCTGTCGTCAAAGTCGGCGTCGTCGAGCTCCTCGAGCTCAGCCTTCTGCAGGCGACGCGCCTCGGCTGCCTCCTCGCCGAGCGCCTCCTCGTCCTCCTCGTCCGCCGCGGCGTCGGCGCCATAGTACGCGCCGCCCCGCGCGCCCCAGCCGTCGCGCCCATCCCCCTCGTCCCCCTCGTCCTCCTCGCCCTCCTCATCGACGCCCGCGCCTCGCAGCGAGCCGCGCATCGCTTTCTGCTGGCGCCTCAGCGCCGCGATGGTCTCGTCGTCGCCGTCGCCGTCGCTGCCGTCGTCCTCGTAGTCCTCGCCATCCTCGTCCTCTTCCTCCTCTTCCTCCTCGTCGTCGTCCTCGCTGCCAGCGCCGAGCGCGTCGACGCCGTCCTCGTCCTCGTCCTCGTAGTCGTCGCTCCCTTCGTCGTCCGAGGAGCCGCCGCCCTCCAGCGCGACGCTCGCGTCGCGGCCGCGCGCGCGCGCGGCGTAGAAGCGGTCCACCTCGTCGCCGCGCGCTGCCTCACGCAGCGCGGC
>RQSC01000016.1:269329-279436 GCA_013416795.1 Prasinococcaceae sp. CCMP 1430
GGCGGCGCCGGGCGCGAGATGCCTCGGCCGACGCCGGCGCGCGCCGCGTCGGAGTCGGCGTCGTCGGCGTGGAACTTAAAGGAAAAGAGGGGAAGGCTCAAGCGCGAGTGCTCCCGGGTCGCCGCGTTGCGCGACGCGCACGCCGACAGCCCGCGGAGCATGCCGCTCAAGAAGCGACGGAAAAGGCCCGCTGCGGGGGGAGGGGGGCGACCCAAGACCAATGGATCCTGCGAGCCGCAGCTGCTACCGCCGCTCGGTGGGCACATCAAGGTATACTGGGACGGTGAGAGTGCGTGGTACGAGGGCATCGTCGTGGAAATCAAAGAGAGCTCTGACCCCAGCACGAGCACATACACCGTCTTCTACCCTGTTGACGAGGTGACGACTGAGCATGCGCCCACTGAGCTCTGGCAGCTCGATCGCAATCGAGACTCCGTGCAAGGGGCGAACGGCAAGCGTCTGATAGGGACATCTCCAGCGCCGGTTCCCTCGTCGGCGCCCGCTGTCGAGGAGACCGATGTCAACGATGAGATCCCACCAATGGCGGAGCCCGCGCCCGAGGCTCCGGCAGCTGTCAAGGTGCACGGGAAAAGAGGTGGCCGAAAGCCACGGGTGCGGTCACCGAAGGCCAAGCAAGCACGCCCCGTGGAGCCTGCGCCCGCTGAGCAAGCGTTGGGGCGACGACCTTCGAGGAGGAAACTTCCTGCGCCGACACCATCGGCCCCGCCGCCGCCCGGCCGCGGCCGATCACGGAAGGGCGCGCGCGCGCAAGCGGAGGAGCCTGCAGAGCCTGCCCCCCCCCTGCCGCCGCTGCCGCACGTTGGCACCACCGTGCGCGTTCACTGGGCCGGCGATGGCGAGTGGTACACCGGCAACGTTGTGTCTGCGGACCATAGCACCGCGCAATACCTGGTGCACTACCCTGAAGACGACATGACCGTCGCGCACGACGCCAGCGAGCCATGGGAGGTCCTCGCCGACGGCGCGCGGCGCGAGCATGTGCACATTCGCCCCCCGAACATGAGCGAGCTGCCTGCGGGCCCGCTAGGCCATCTCATGCAGCTCGGATTCGAGAGGGGAGCCGCACAGCAGGCCCTTGACCTTCACCAGGGCGACGCGGTCGCAGCCATCGACACGCTCTTTGCCTCGGCGCCCAGGTAGTGTGGGGGCCGCCCGCCCGCCGCGCGCACACCCCAACCTGTACACGTACCATCCCTTGTGTGTAGCGGCACCCCCCAGGCGCGCACGCGCCGGGCCCCTCGCCACTCCCCCAGCGCGCGTAGCATGTGCTGCACACGGGCACTCCCGCGAGCGCACACGCGTGCTCGCCCCTGTCCATGCGTCGGTGCCTGGGGCTGCCCGCATGGACCCCTTGGGTGGGAGCCCTCTGCATATCAAAACCCATGTGAGTGGCTGCGGCACGCCACACACCGCGCGCGGAGCGCAGCGCGGCACTGCCGCGGCCATGGCGGGGGAGGCTGGAGAGGTCGGCGGCACTGGCGCTCCCCGGCCAAGGTGGATCCTCGGGCGAGCGGTGGTGGTCGCGCTTGTCGCTGCAGCTGCACGCACGCGTGCCGCCAGCGCGGCGCCCGCCGATGCGCCTGCGGTCGCGCCAGGCGTGGTGGCTGCTGCTGCGGGCGTGCCGTGCAGCCGCAGCCGAGCGCGCCAGGCGCGCGCGATCGCGTCCGAGTTCGTGGTCGCGCCTGCGCTTGCGCTTGGCTACGAGCTCCCCCCCGCGTGTGCCCTGGCACCTTCGAACGACGTGTACGCCGTGCAGGAGGCTGGCAAGCGCATGCGGCGACGCGGGCAGTGGCAGTGCGCACACTGCGGCAAGCTCTTCCGCACGGAAGAGCACCTGGACAAGCACTTGGGCAATCGTCACTCTGATCTGATACCTGAGGGGGCACACGTGTGCCTGGCGGACCTGTGCGACGTGTTGCACTGCGACGCGGTCGAGGTGGGCGCGGAGGCCATGCTGCGCGCCCCGTGCCGCGAGTCGGACATGCAGCGTGCGCGCCACGCCTGCGAGGCCCATGCGCACCAGTGCTATCCGGCGGGCGCGCCGCCGCCGCTCGGTCGCGCATTCAACGAGCGCTTCTGCGCACTGCTCACGTGCGAGCGCCGGCATGAGGCAGCCAGCTTGCTGCGCCCGCACGGGACGAGCGCCGTACGCGTGTGGTGGTGGATCGGTCTGGTGCTCGCCATCATCGCCAATGTCGCTCTGCTGGGCACACTCACATACAGGAAAATGCAGCTTGCCACGCGCAGGGACCTGCGGCGCGTCGCAAAGGGCAGCCTGCTCGATCGCGTGGCGCAGGCTTTTCTCGGGAAGAAGAAGAAGGTCTACTGATCAGCCAGGCGTACCCTGGCAGCGCGTCCCCCGCGGCGCCCTTGTACAATAGTCATTCGCACGACGCACACGGCAGCGAGCTGCGCGCACGGCTGCGGTGCAGCGTGCGGTGAGGCCACGTGGGGTGCGCCGACTGCGCCTCTCTCCGGCGCGCCGTGCGCGCCGCGCGGACCAGGCCGCCTGCCTCGAGCGGGCGCAGGGAGGCGGACGTCGGCGCCGTCCTCGCAGGCTCGCAGCGCTCGAGCGTGAGGTTAGGGTACGTTCAGAGTATTTAGGGTCAAATTACAATTAGGGTGTGGACGTGAGCCGAGGATCGAGGGGGGTACCGATTGCCCCGGCGGTGGCAGACGAGCGCGCACAGGCGGGCGTGTGGGGTGGCTGTCTCGTGCCCGCCGCGGCGTGGGCGGCGAGGTCCATGCAGCGCCACGCGCACGCGCACGCCTGCGCGCAGCGCAAGCACAGGCCGGGCCCCTTGTCCGCGCCGCTGCTGGGGGGCGCGCCCGCGGCGGACGCCTCCGCTGCGGGATACGCCTCGAGTGACCCGTACTGCGTCGCGCAAGCGCCACGCGGCGCGGGCGCACCGCCGCCGTCGGTCGCACGCACCGGCACGGCGGCCGGTATCGTACGTCGCGCAGGGGAGCCCGCCCCCCGATACGCACTCGCGCGCGCGGCGCTCGTCGCGCGGCATGGGGATCGCTCTCCGCTCACGGTCTACGACGGTGACGGCTACGACGCCGCGTGGGCGAGCCCGATGTGCCCACGCGCAGACACGCCCGCTGGCGCGGGTGAGGGTCAGGGTAGCGGCGTGTGCTACCCAGGCCAGCTCACCGCGCGCGGCGCTGCGCAACTGCGGCGCAACGGGGAGGCGCTGCGCGCTCGCTTCGGCCGAGCGCCCGCCGTCGAGGTGCACTGCACACACATTCCGCGCACGCGCGACAGCGCGCATGCCCTGCTCGCGGGCCTACTCGGCGACACGCGCGCAGCAGAAGTCGAGGTGCAAGCGCAGCCGGAGGGGCCGCTCACGTGGCTCTATCCCAATCGCAAGCACTGCGCGGCGCTCGGGAGCACCCCCGCCGCCCACGCCCTCGGCGAGGCCGCCGCGGACGCGGCAGGCTACGAGCCGGTCTCGCACTGGGAGCTCGGCGAGCACATGGGGAGCTACGACGACAGACGCGTGAGGCTCTTCGACCTGTATGCGACGCGGCGCTGCCACCAGCCCGCGGCGCAGAGCTCCGGCTTCCCCTGCGGCGGCGAGTGCGGCTTTGGCCAGCTCAAGCGGGCGGCGACCGCTGCCGAGGTCGCGCCGTTCCTGCAGGCTCGCGCGAGCGGCGAGGCAGCGATGGCGATGCAGGTGGGCCCGCTCATGCACGGTCTCACCACCTTCCTCGCGGGCGAGCACAGAGATCCGTCCGTGGAGCTGCTCTACTTTTCCGGGCACGATACCACCCTAATGCCGCTGCTCGTCGCGCTGGGCGTGTGGGAAGCGGAGGGGGTCGACGGCGTGTGGCCGCCATACGCGAGCACCGTGCTCTTCTCAGTGTGGCGCGCCGAGAGTAGCAGCAGCACCGAGGGTGTGCGCGCGCCGGTGGCGCCGGAGGAGGTCGTGCTCGTGGAGTACAACGGCCGCGAGCTCGTTCTCCCCGCATGCGCGGAGCCGTGCACACCCACGGCGCTCCGCGAGGGGCTCGCTGGCCTGGCACTCACTGAGGAGGCGTGGCTGCAGCGCTGCAGTGATGCGAACGCTGCAAATGTCCACGCAAAGAGCGCGTGAGCGCACATGCACAGGTCCAATTACGGATGATTGGGTGGCACTCTTCGCGAGCGCGCGGGATGTAAGTCTGCGCCGCTGCTGTGAGGATGGAAGACCTCTGCAGTGGCGCGCATCGGGGGCGTGCCTGCCATCACCATCACACCAAGTGATACAGAGACGCCAGTGCCGCCCGCTGCGCGTGCGCCACAAAACAGACCAGCTTCTGCGCCCGCGCGTGAGCGCGCCTCAACGGTCGTATCTGGCACGCCCACCGCGGTAGCCACGCCCACCCCCACCCCTTCGTCCGCCGCGCCCGCCACGACCACGCCCACCACCGCCGCCGCCCTTCTGCTCGACAAGAATACGCCAGTGCGGCACGCGACCAATGCCACGGCGCCCGCGCCGTCAGCGAAGGGCTTCCTCATCCTGCGCTGAGGCGGGCGAGCACGGATGCACACGCGCGCGACCGCGCGCGCGCCGCACCTTGGGAAGGTAGTCCTCCACCTTGATGTTGCGGATGTGCTCTGGACGCTTGTCGGGCTCGAGGAAGTACGGAAAGCTCGTGGTGTTCAGGCCCTTCAGGAAGAGGGCCACGGTGCCCTCGAGCACTTCGGTACGCGCCATGTGCGGGTACATGTGTTTGAGCTTGAAGGCGTCGGTTTGGTCTCGGTAGTCAGTCATTGAGAGCTCCCCACTGTCGTGGTGCCCTTGTCCCCACTTGTCATTGTACGCCTTAAAGACGCACTCGTGCAGGAACAATCCTAGCTCGGGTGCGAGCGGCGTGTTGATGGGCACCGGCGAGCTCAGTGCCTCTTTCATGTAGTTTTCGCAGGCCGAGCCGCGCACGGTGGCCAGCATGGCACCAATCATCTTGCGAATTTGGTTGAGCATGAAGGACTGACCCAGGACGGTGCAGCGCACCAAGCGCACGCCGCACACCTCGAAGGGCTCCGAGACGTCGAAACGCACCATGTAGCGCTTGGCGTTTGAGTCGGTGTACTTGACACGTGCGGCGAAGTTGTGGAAATTGTGCGTGCCCAAGTACTGCGAGAGCGTATCCTTGACGCGCTGGCGCACATCCTCGGTCCATTCCCAACCGCCCGCGGACTCCTCCTTGCGTAGCTCCTCCAGCTTGGCAGCATACCGTTCTTCCTCAGTCTTCCCATCGAATTCGTCCCCCTCCTGTTGCCGCGCCTGCTCCTCGCCCAATGCGCTCTTCCTGGCCTCGAATGCCGCCACGCGCTCCTCACGCGAGAGCTTGGCGCACGCGTGCGGGTTGAAGGCGAACACCGGCAGCACGTACTCATACAGGCGGCGGTCGCATTGCTGCTTGGCGTTAAAGCCATTCGTCACTCGACGGATACCCAGCACACGCACGGTGTCGGGCAGCTTCGCGTTGATGCGCTCTCGAAGCGCGTCCATGGTAGCGCCCGCTTCCATCTGCATGCGCAGGGCCACCACCTGCCCCACGGCGCTTACGCCCTTGTCCGTGCGCGCTGCGCGCGACCACTGGACCTTGGCGGGGTCGCCGAAGTTCGAGTCAGAGATGACGCCTGCCTCGTGGAACGCGCGCTCGAGCTCAGACTCGATGGTCTTCTGCCCGGGGTTCCGCTGCATGCCAGCGTAGCCCAGCCCGACGTACGCGATGAACACGGCCACCTTACGCTTGGGCGCCTTTGCGGGTGCGTCTGTGTCGCCGTCCGCGGCCTCGTCGCCGCCCGCGGCGCCGCCCGCGGCGCCGCCCGCGNGCCCGGTTTCATCACCTCCAACCTCGTGGGCAAGGCCGCCGACGGCTCCCTCATCAAGGAGTTCTCGCCAACCGCGCTGCGCCGCCACCCGCGCGTGCGCGCGCGCAAGAGAGAGAGAGAAAGAAGGGTGGAGGACGGAGGAGGGAGTGGAGTGCGGGGTGGAGGGAGTGCGTTGGCGGCGGCTGCAGGCCCGGGGCCGCGGCGCAAAGCCGCGGTGGGCGGGCGCCGCTCCCCTGGCGCCAGCACCGGCCGAGGCACACGCGGCAGCACTCGTTCATGGATGCTGTTCCCCCGCCGCCCACGGTGAACTTCGGCGCGGCGGGCATCTGCGCCGTCCCCCTGCCTCCGGCCCTCGCGCCTGAGCCGAGGGCCGGTACGCTCGAGGATCAAGGGGCGGAGGTCCCGCCTCCCGGCTGTCCTTCTGCCGACGGCGGCGACACCAACTACGAGCATGTGCCGCGTGCGCAGCTCGTCGCCGACGCCGTGCGCAAGCGCGGCGCGGCGCTCGCATCGGCATCAGCCCCGAGGGACCGCCGCGCGGTCGCGCTGGAGCTGTGCGAGGAGGCGGAAGTCGGGGCAAGACGCGAGGGGCTGTGGATAGACGACGGCAACGAGTCGCTCATGGACGTGATCATGGCTGTTGTGGACGGCCTCGAGACGCTGGACAAGCGCAGGGGCGGCGCCAGCGGCGGTGGCCCCGTGGCAAAGGCGTCTGCCGCGAAGCGAGCTTCCACGCACGCCAAGACCGGGCGAAAACGAGCCCGCATCAAGCAGTCAGACTGGACCATTGAGAACTACCACTCGACGTGGGAGCGGGCGCGGGAGGCGGCGGACGCGCTCGCCAACGCAGAGGGCCTCCTGTCGCTGGGCGGCACGAGCACGCCGCCGGCGGCGCGCGCGATGAAGGGGTCCCTCAAGCGCAAATACAGGAAGTACAACGAATGCACGTTTTGCGGCCCCAAGCGCGCGCACCTGTGCACGCGAGCAATCGCCGCCGAGGAGCGCCGCGCATCCGAGGACGCCGAGTGGACGTTCGTGGTGCTGACATACGGCGAGCACGCCCCGCTGTCGGCGGCCGGCGACGCGGTCTGATTCGTCCACTGCCGCGTGTGCATGTGCGTGTGTGGTGGTGGTGGTGATGGTGGTGGTGGGGTGTCCGGGGCAGCGCGTGGCCGGCATCGCAGGCCTCCTGCGCGCGCGCCACGACAGCTGCCGGGCCCACCCCGCGCGCTCGCCTTCCCCTGGCTTCATGCACGCCCTCTTATTAATGAACTGGACAACACTACCCTCCGGCCTGCCCGCTCGCCTGGAAGGCGCGGGCCCGGGCGACCGCCCGCCGCCCTGCGAGGAAGCGCGCGACGTTCCTGTACCTGCGCGGACGCACGCGCCGCAGCGGCGCGCCCTCCTCGCCGCCCCCCTCCTCTGCGCCCCACCCGAACTCCTTCGCCCCTTCCTCTGTGGCGTCATCGACGCTGAATGTGTACCTGAACTCGTTGGTGGTGTGCCCCTCGCCTGTTCGCGGGTTGACGACCTCGGCGCTGACGGCAACAGCCATCGAGTTGCCCTCGACGTACGTGACCAGGGCACTCGTGCGCAGGATGGCGCCGATGGGCACCGGGTGCGTGAAGGTGATTTCATCGACGTGCCGCAGCACGGGCGGGCGCAGCGCGTGCAAGTGCCCGGTGCACCACGCGAGCTCGAAGGACTTGCGCATGAGCCAGCCGCCGAAGAGCTGGCCGTGACTGTTGCGGTCCTGCCCGTGCACCACCTGTACATTCTCACACAGCGTGTTCTCGATATCCGTCCAGTGCCCGGGGATGCCGGCGTCCACGCCATCCTGCTGCTCGACGGGCGATGCCGACGCATGCACGAACGCAATCTCCTCGGCGGTGGGGGTTCCCCGCTCGCCCCGTTCCGCCTTGTACTGTCGATAGAGACGCTGCCCTTGCACGAGCAGCGCGCGCTCGTTGCTGCTCTCGGCGACCAGTGCGGGCACGCGCGGGGGCGGCGGCGCGACCTCACGGCCGCTGTGGTCCGCCGCCTCCGCCGGGCGCCGCACGAACACGAAGCGCGCGCCGCCGACGCGCCGCGCAACCTCCCCATCGCTCCCGTCCTCGGGCGCGCGCACCGAATGCAACTCGAGTAGCACGTCCATGCTCGTGAGGCCCGCGCGGCACACCGCGCCGCGCAGCACGAGGTCGTCGCGCACGGTGGGCACGCCAGCGAGGCCGGGCCGGACTGCCTGGCCCGCCTCCTCCTTCTCTTGTCCCTGCTGCCGTTCGTGGGCGCGCTCGGAGACGCCCCACTCGATGTTGTCGACGGTGGCCGTCACTACATTGGCCGTCGGGTCGCCCGTGTGCCTCACGGCGATGTCAGCCGCGAACGTGTCCATCACCTCCATGACCGGGCCCACGCGCATGGCGTCGGTGCGGAATGCGCGGAACGCGTCGCGCAGCGCGGCGTCCGAGCTGAATGGCAGGCGCAGCTCGAGCCAGCTGCGCGAGGGCGGCACAGCATCCAGCCTCTGCGAGTACGTCTCCATGTCGACAGGCACCCTCGCGGGTTGCCGCGCGCCGAGCCGCGCCCACCCCACCTACGCAGACCTCGCCTGCGGCACGTCCAACCGTTTTTTTAACTACCGCGGCAGCTCGAAGGACGGCGCGCTCCGGGGCGACGCGCGCGCCCTTGTGCGCGCGCTTGCGCGCACGCATGTATTCGACGCGCGCCCCGCCTACGTCGCGGCGACGCCGCGCTTCGCCTCGATCCACCTCGTGATGGCCGCCAGCTCGTAGCGTCGCGCCTCGACGGCGTCGGGGGGGTCCCTCTTGTGGGCGAACATGAGATCCAAGTGGTGCGCTCCGTTCGGCAGGACCACGGCCGTCACGTCGCGCGCGAGGCTCACATTCTTCGTCACGCCGCCGGCCGACCAGGGATCCAGCTCGCCGTTGCTGAACACGATGTTGGAGGCGCGGCTGAGGTCGCTCCCCCACCACGTCGTCGCCGCCCAGAGCGGCCGCGGCGTCACCCCCCACTGCGCCTGACACGACGCGAACGCCGCTGTCTGATTGTACGCGGACAGTGGGTAGAACATATCGGCCGCGGTGCCCTGCGTGAACGGCTGGTGCATCTCCGTGCACCACTGCCAATCCCAATTGCCGACACACGTGTCATCGCGGACGTCGGCGACGCTGGCGGCCGGCGCGTTGAAGAAGCAGCCCTCGCCTCCTGTGTTGTTGTAGTACACAGCGACGGCGGCGCGCAGCGCCTCGAAGAGGGGGGCGTCTTCGCCGGACGCGAGCGCCGGGTCGCGCAGCGGCTCGCACGCGGCTCGCACGGGCCACGCTGGCAGCAATGAGAGCCCGTGCATCAGGTAGGTCGACGGGTATGGGAAATTGCCCATGGCCAGCGTCGCCCAGGGAGCCTGCGCCCACGAGTTGAGCGCCGCGGCGGCCGCCGCGTCGCGCAGCGGCGCGCATGTGCGGAAGGCCTCCGCCAGGAGCGCGCGCCCCGCGGCGGTCTGACCCGCCTTGAGGATGCGCCGAAAGGCTTCCTTGGCGTTCGCCGCGCACGACGGCGCGGCGCCACCGGCAGCCTGCGCGTCGCGCGTCACCACCCTCATGAAGCCGTCGGCGTCGTACGCCGGCGTCAGCCCGAAGAAGCTCCAGATGGGCGCGCTCGCGCTTATGACGCCGTCCACCAAGTGCGGGAACTTCAAGCGAAACCACGCTGCCATCATGCCGCCGTAAGACCCGCCGAAGCCCACCACCGGCGTCACGCCGCGCCTTGCGCCTGGCAGCACGCTGTCCAGGCTCATAAGCACCGTCGCAAAGTCCGCCAGCGCCTGGTCGGTGGTGAGGTAGTTCAGGCACGACGGGTTGCGCGGCAGCGTGCCATTGGGCTCGGCGGGCGGCACCGTGCTCTCGCCGTAGTACCTGTGCTCCACGAACAGCAGCGCCGCACCCAGCCGGTCTGCGTTCTCCCACATGAGGCCCGTGTGGTTGACGTAGAGCTCAACGTTGTCCTCATTGCCGAAGTAGAACAGCACGGGCCGCTGCGCGGGCGGCAGCGGCGACGCCTTCCAGCTCTTGACGCACAGGAAGTACCGCTGCCGAAAGCGGGGGGCCAGCGCGCCGCCCGCGGGCGGCGCGAACCCGAAGTGGTCGGTCGTCTGCGCGAACCAGCGCTCCTCGCACGACGACACATCTGCCAGCTGGTGCGCGGGCGCGCGCGGCGGCGCTCCGCCGCCCGCCGCGGCGAGC
>RQSC01000150.1:5239-20858 GCA_013416795.1 Prasinococcaceae sp. CCMP 1430
CGGCGCGGCGGGCGTCGGCCGTCGAGACGGAGCAGCTCGTGGCCGCGGCGGCCGTGGCCGCGGCCGCGCAGGCGTCGTTCTCGAGGTCGTTCACGAGCACCACCTCCCCCCTCGCCAGGCCCAGCTTCGAGGACGAGAGTGGTGGGAACGGCGACAGCGAAGACGACGACATGTTCAAATCGGAGGTCGAGCGATCCGTGGACGACGTCGTCTCGACGTGGCGCGCGGGTGGCGCGCGAGCGGCTTCGAACGGGGGCGGGCACGGCCGCGGCCATGAGGGGGATGCGGGCGGGCCCGGCGCGCACGGCCAAGGCGGGGCGCGCCAGGACCAGGCGCCGATCTCCCGCTTCTCGAGCGCCTTCTCGCAGCTCTTCTCCAGGAGAGACAAGAAGCCTGGCCAGAGGAGGGAGCTCAAGACTGGCACCACGCGCAGGCTCAACACGACGAAGGGTGGCCGCGTGCAGCAGACGCGCCGCGAGAGCGCGCTGACCGTGAGGCTGCTCAGGCAGGGCGTCTTTGCCAAGCCCCCCGCGGAGAGGACGCACGAGGACATCGAGGAGGCCCACCGCCGCCTGCAGTGCCTCCACAACGACTTCTTGCGGCGCTGTGGCGACGATGTGGTGCGCAGCCTGTCGCGCACCGTCGAGCTGAAGTGCTTCCACGCGGGCGACGTCGTCTTCCGCCAGAACGACTGGCCGGCGGAGAAGTTCTACATCATCGTCACGGGAAGGGTCAGAGTGAGTGTGCAGCAGATCGGCGGAGACAGGCCCTTGAACAAAATGGCATCGCTGCGCGGCTCGTCACAGGGCGACGTGGCGAGGGCGGGTGCGGTGTCGGCGGCCACCGAGGAGGCGCTCGCGCTGCGAGCGGCGCGCGCGGGAGTGGCGCGCTACGTCGGCGGGCGCAGGCCATCGCGGGTGGCCGCCAGTTCGGCGGAGGTGTCGAGGCAGGCCACAACCTCGAAGGGCGGGAACGGGCGGGGGGGAGGGGGTGCGGGCGATGAGATGAGTAAGGCTGGCGTGGCGGGTGCTCCGCGCGCGCTCGGCGCCAAGTCGCACACTGTGGCCGAGCTTGGTGACACCGACTCCTTCGGCGAGCTCTCGCTTCTGAACGACGCACCGCGCAGCGCGACGGTCACTTGCATGACGGAATCGTCCATGCTTGTCGTGAAGCGCCACGATTTCGATCGCTTCATGAAGGCCGCGGAGCAGAAGCTGTTGAGTCAGAAAGTCAAGACGCTGCGCGGGCTGAAGCAGTTCGCGGTGTGCGACGACACGCATTGCCGCGAAATCGCGCAGTTCTTCGCCGAGCATGAGTACGCCGAGGGCGACATCGTCGATCTGGACTCGTCCGAGCTCGTGCACTTCATAATCAAGGGTGACGCGCGCCTGTGCGTGCGGGCCATCGCGGGCGACGAAAGCAGGCCCGTCGGAGCCGCTGTCGCGGCAAAGAGGGGCAGGAAGGACAAGCATGTGCGCCTCATGGAGGTGCAGACCGTCGGCGTGGGCTCAAACTTTGGGGAAACGGGCATCTGCCTGGAGCACCGCCGGGGATGGGTGCTGCAGGTGACGAGCCCCGTGCTGCGCACGTATGCGATCAATCGCGTGCAACTGCTCGACCACGTCGACCCGCGCGTGCTGTACGCGATACAAGAGGAGATTGCCTTTCGCACGAGCTACTTGGACGACTTCTACGACGGGGCTGTGGATCGCGTCGCCAAGGTGCGTGCATGTGCGGCGCGTGCCCGCGCGGCCGCGCGCGCGCGCTATTTCACTGACCCAAGCGCACGCGCTCGCGTAGCTCAAAGAGAGCCAACCGGAGCTCGTGGAAGTTCTCAAGGACCGCGAGGCAGTGTACGACGGACACCGTCGGTCTTCAATCGAGGCACAGAACGCCACCAGCCTGCTCAAGGCCGGCGAGGCGGCGGAGGGTGGCCGTGCGCAATCCTCGTGGCGGCACCCACCGACGGACGCGCCGCCGGATGCGGCGGCACGAGACAAGCGAGTGTCGACAGGCGATCTGGCCCAGGGCACTGCGGGCGGCAGCCGCGGACGCAATGGCAGCATTTTGGGGGCGCTTGGATTCGGAGAGCACGTGGACGGCGAGGACGCCCCGCTGCGCTTCCCGCTCGCCATGCAGAAAGCCAGACGAGACTAGGCGCCGACGATGCAAGCGAATGCCGCGGTCAGGCGTGAGGCGCGCGCCGTGTATCCATGAGCTATCTCACTCCCAACGCCTCGTTCTTCGCCTCCTGCGCCGCGGTCGGGCGCGCTGCTGCGACGGCTGGCCAAGGCACGATCGGCAGCCGCAGAGCTTACAGTTGCGCAGGCGAGGTCGAGCTCGCGCGACGAGCAGTCAATCTACGCATCCATCTTGGCCGCCTTGTCGTCGCCCTTTGCCGCGTCCTCCGCCTCGAGGAGCTCCCGAAAGCCTTGTATCTCCTCCCGCATCTCCTCCTCGGGTCTGTACAGGAGATCGCTCACGCGCCACATCTGCATGGTTGAGCCCCCGTTTCGCTCGGTGTCGTTCGAGACGCTCAGCATCGTCCACGCGCTGTATGGATTCCAATGGAAGTCCACAACCTCGGCGCGGTGCCCGTTGTGCTGGAAGAGAACCGCGGGGGGCGGGCTGCTCCCGGCGCCGTCCTGCGTGCCGGGGGGGCGCGCGCCGTCCTTGGAGGTGTCCCAGATCAGTATGCGCCCATCCTGGCCGCCGCTGGTGAAGAAGCCCGCCGCATCCGGGTTCCACTGCACGCGGAGGATGGGCTGGTCGTGGTACTCGTACGCGCCAACGCAACCCTTGCCCAGCGAGCGGCGGTCCCACACCTTCGCCACCCCGTCCGCTCCGCCCGTCACGATCAGGTTTGCGTCATGGGGCGACCAGTCTACTGCGTGCACATCTTCTGTGTGCGCCTTGGGCGCGCTGTCAGCCATGCTGTCGCCCCCCGCGCGCTCGTCCCACAGCGCGAGCATGCCGTCGTCCCCCACCGACGCGAGCAGCCGCGAGTCGTCTGCGCAGAAGCACACGTCCTCGATGCTGGCGGTGTGGCCGCGGAAGAGCATGCGCGCGTCCAAGCGCGGTCCCGGCGGGTCACCGCCGGCTTTGGCCGGCGCGCGCGCCTGGGGATCGACGGCCGTGGCGCACAGCGTGCTGGTGTGGTCCGAGACGTCCCACAGCGCTACCAGCGCGTCGGCGCCCCCCGACGCCGCCTTGTGGTCAGCCGCCGCGGTCGCGAGCGCAAAGGGCGCCGCCGCCGTGTGACCCGCCAACACGAGGTCCGGACAGGAGCATTTCACCTCGACGCCTTGGCGCGTGGCTTCCTTGGCGCGGTCGTCCTGCGTGCTCGTGTTCCAGAGGTAGGCCTCGGGGCTGTCGGTGGACGTCGCTATGAGCGAGGGGTGGCACGCGAACTCGCGGATCTTGTTCACCTCGCCCGGGTGGATGAGCGTCTTCGACTTGGTCACGAACGGCGAGCGCGTCTCCTCGGAGAACGTGCTGATGTAGTCGGCCTGCGCCACGCGCGGCTGGAGCACCTGCATGGAGGCGACGATGAGGGTGTTGGGGGTGGTGCCGTCGGTCTGCTCCGCGAAGTACGCGCGCTGCTTGGTCTTGTGGGCCGACTTTTCGAGCACCGCCCCCCAGCGGCAGCTGAGCGAGGGCCACGCGCGGTTATCGTTGGAGAACCAGTCGTACATGTAAGGGATGAGCGCCTTCCACTGGGCGTACAGCCGCGCCGCCGCGCGCTCCCTGGCCTCCGCCTCGGCTTCATCCTCTGCAAGGCCCGCGTCGACCTCCATGTCGGCGGCCATCGCCCGCGCGGCGCGCGGCGGCGCCTGCTCCTCCCCCACCCCCCTCACCCGCGTGCCCTTTCACCCACGTGCCCTTTCACCCGCCCGCCCGCCCGCCCGCCCGCCCGCTCTCGCGCTCGCCGCCCGCGCAGTGGCGGCCTTCTCCCACCGCCGCGGATGGGGCTCGGGCGCCCCTCGCGATCGCGCGCGGAGGCGCGGCGCCTCCCCCCCCAAGGAAACGAGCCGGTTCTCCCCGCGGCGCGCGCGAGAGAGAGCCGCCGCGCGTCGCGCGTTGCGGGTTTGGGTTAGGTTTTGGGTTTGTATTTGGACCCTTTTGTTCGGTGGGCCGGCGGACGCCCTTCCCGCCGAAACGCGCCGCGCGATTTTTCGGCGCGCGGCGGCGCCATCGAAACGCATGCGCGCGCGCGGTGGCGGGAAAAGCGCGCGCGCGGCCGCCCGGCGCGCGGGCGATTTCTGCCAGCCACACGCGCCTGCGCACGCGCGCCGCGCCGCAGCGAGCGGCGATGGCGGCCCCCGCGGCCGTTGCGGTCGACTATGGCGACCTGCGCGAGAAGGCCGGCGAGTTCCTCACCCAGTACCAGCCGGCCACCGCCCCGGTCGACACGGACCCCAAGTACCGCGTCATGATGCAGGAGGTCGCGAACCGCTCGCTGCGCGCCTTCGACGTGTCGCTCGAGGACCTCGAGGACTTTTGCGAGAGCGACACCACGCTCATCGACGCGGTGACGACCAACGCGCGCCGCATGACCACCATCTTCGAGCAGGCCATCGAGGAGCTGCTGCCGCCGCCGTCCGTCAGCGGCGCGGAGATCGAGCGCGACACGATCGACGTGCTCAACGAACAGCGCAAGCAGGTGCAGGCCGACAACGAGGAGAACGGGGAGGTCGTGCCCGGCAAGGCGGAGACGCAGCTGCCGTCGGCGCTCACGCGCCGCTTCGAGGTGTACTTCGTGCCCGGCAGCATGGGCAAGGTCAAGGCGCTGGCGCTGCGCGACGTCAAGTCGGAGCACATCGGCCAGCTCGTGACGGTCAAGGGCATCGTCACGCGCGTGACCGACGTCAAGCCGCAGCTGGCCGTCGCCACGTACACGTGCGACGAGTGCGGCGCCGAGGTGTTCCAGGAGATCACCGCGAAGACCTTCACGCCCACGCCCAAGTGCCCGAGCTGCGGCACGGCCGTGCCGCCGAGCCTGCAGGCGCGCGGCTGCGCCCTCGTGAAGTACCAGGAGGTCAAGATTCAGGAGATGACCGAGCACGTGCCCATGGGCTCGGTGCCCCGCTCGATGATGGTGCAGCTCACCGGCGAGCGCACGCGCACCGCCTACCCGGGCGACGAGGTCTCCATCACCGGCGTCTACCTGCCCGTGGCGTTCTCCGGCTGGAAGGGCATGCGCGCTGGCCTCATCGCCGACACCTACCTGCACGCCACGGACGTGTACCAGCACAAGGGGCAGGTGACGGCCCACATCAGCGAGGAGGAGGCCGCCGAGGGTGTGGCCGCCCTGCGCGACGACGTCGACCGCTACGACAAGCTCGCGCTGTCCATTGCGCCCGAGATCTACGGGCACGAGGACATCAAGAAGGCGCTGCTGCTGCAGATGGTGGGCGCGCCCACGCGCGTGATGAAGGACGGGATGAAGCTGCGCGGCGACATGCACATCTGCCTCATGGGCGACCCCGGCGTGGCCAAGTCGCAGCTGCTGAAGCACATCTGCCGGCTGGCGCCTCGCGCAGTGTACACGACGGGCCGCGGCAGCAGCGGCGTCGGTCTCACCGCGGCGGTGCACAAGGACCCCATCACCAGCGAGTTCGTGCTCGAGGGCGGCGCGCTCGTCCTCGGCGACAACGGCATCTGCGCGATCGATGAGTTCGACAAGATGGAGGAGGGGGACAGGACGGCAATCCACGAGGTGATGGAACAGCAGACCGTGTCGATCGCCAAGGCGGGCATCACGACGCGCCTGAACGCGCGCACGGCGGTGCTCGCGGCGGCGAACCCGGCGTACGGCCGCTACGACCTGCGCCGCACCCCCGCGGAGAACATCGCGCTGCCCGCGGCGCTGCTCAGCCGCTTCGACCTGCTCTTCCTCATCCTCGACAGGGCGGACCCCGAGCTTGACGGCATGCTGGCACGCCACATCCTGCACGTGCACCGCAAGAAGGCCGCGCCGCCGCTCGACTTCGAGCCGGTCAACGAGCACGCCATGCGCGACTACATCGCGGCCGCGCAGGAGATCAACCCGACGGTGCCCGAGGAGCTCGCCGACTACCTCGCGGCGACCTACGCCAACATGCGGAGGGAGGAGGTGGACGCGGGCGCACAGACGGCCACATACTGCACCGCGCGCACGCTGCTGTCAATCCTGCGCATGTCGGAGGCGCTCGCGCGCCTCCGCTTCAGCGAGGTGGTGGAGCAGGGGGACGTGGACGAGGCGCTGCGGCTCGTCAAGATGTCGAAGATCAGCCTCGCCTCTGACGAGGACGAATCGCAGGCGGTCGACTACGTGAGCGCCCTCTACCGAATCATCCGCGATCACGCCGTGCTCAAGGATGGCGCCGTGCCGTACTCCACCTGCAAAGAGCTCGCCATGCGCTCCAACTACGCCGAGGAGCAGCTCAACGAGACGCTCGACATCTACGCCAACCTGAACGTCTGGCACTTGGGCGCCGCTCGCGACGTCACGCTCGTGAACTAGGCAGGAACACACAGAGGCGGGCGCGCCGCCCGCCGGCGCGTCGGCGCGGCAGCTGGGGGGGTGATTATATGATAGAGTAAATACGGACTTGTCGACACCGCGCGGCTGCTGCGCCCGGCGGCGGCGCCCCTCTCGATGCCGCAGACCTTGAGAGCGAGCGGACGGACCAGCCACCGCCCGCGGCGGATTCGCAGCATCAGGTGTGCGTGCCCCCCCCCCCCCCTCCCCCTGAGGGGGCGAGGACAGGCGCCTCGCACCGGCCGCCGTCGGTGTAGCTTCCCATCCATGGTCAAGGTCGTCGAGGCCGACGCCAACGCCGGCTGGAACCAGTTCAAGAGCAAGGCGGCGCAGTTCCCCGACGGCTGGACGGTGCAGGACACGCTCACGGGCACGCTCTTTGCCGCCGAGCTCTACGCGTGGTCGTGCGTGGGCGAGTGCGTCGGCCGTGGTGCGTAGCGCCGGCCCTGCGAGCCGCTCAACTCCCCACGCGCGCGGCCTGCCCGCACCCCATTGCCTGCCGCCGGTGCCATTGGCCCCACCTGGCTTCGGCGCGCGCGCGCCGGCGGGCGCCGCGCGCAGCGGGCGGCAAGACCGGAGTGCTGTTTGTGTGCTTGGGCAACATCTGCAGGTCGCCCACGGCGGAGGCGGTCTTCACGTCGGTGGTGCAGCGCGCTGGCCGCGAGGAGGAGTTCGACATCGACTCGTGCGGAACCGGGGGCGGCTCGAGCAATTGGTGGCAGCAGGGCGGCTTTAGCTACCACGAGGGAGAGAGCGCCGACGCGAGAAGTGCGTGCGCAAGAGAGGCGCACTGGGAGCGCGTGCGGGCGCGCATGCGCGCGGCGGGCATGCCTCTGACGCGCGCGGACCGCGCGCTGTGTGTGTCGTAGTGACCGACGCAGCCTCGCGGCGCGGTGTGAAGCTCACATCGCGCTCGCGCCCGCTGTGCCCGGAGGACTTCGACCGCTTCGAGTACATCGTGTGCATGGACGCGAGCAACCGTACATCGGTGATGCGCGCAGCGGATGGATGGGAGGGCGAGGGGCGCGCTGCCAAGGGCGAGCTCAGGGCCAAAGCAGAGGAGAGGACGCGCATGATGCACACGTTCTGCTCCAAGTACAACGTGGGCGAAGTGCCCGACCCCTACTATGGTGGCGCCCAGGTGCGACGGCGCGTGTGCGCGAATGCGCGCGCGGGGACGCTTGCCCGCGCAACGACGTGTGGCAGTGCACGCATGTCATGCGCAGCGCTGACAGCTTCTACCCCACTGCCTGCTACGGCGCACTCGCATCGGTATGGCCTGGGTAGGGTTTCGAGACCGTGCTCGACCTGCTCGATGACGCCGGCGAGGGGCTGCTTGCCCACATCGACTCCGAGCGCGCGCAGTAGCTGGCCAGCATGTCCTCATCTCCCACCCCCCACACCCCACCGAGCCGCAGTTCGTCGGTATTTGCAGGCGCGGCCGCGCGCGCGCGCGCTGTGCTGTGCTGCTCGCAGTAACTCTGAGACAAAAGCAGGCCCGCGGTGCGCGCCGAGCAGGGCGCGTTCGGCTCGGCATGTGCCCTTGCTGGCGACGCACGCTGTACCCGTTCCGCTGCGTGCCGGCGTGCCGCGGACGCCGCATGCGCACAGCGTCAGCATCAGCGCCGCAGCGAGATGACAGGCGCCGCATCGCAGTCACGCCGCCTCGCGGGTGGTCGGGCGCCTGTCCGCGCGCAGGTCCTCCCTGCCTCGCCATCCTTGCCATTGTCCACCCTCCCGATGCCGATGCGGGGAGCACTTTGGCCCAGCGCCCCGCAGTGTTTCAATTCGGTGCGTGCTGGGAGACATGAGCTGGGCGGGTGCCACACCTGAACGGGGTGGTGGTGGTGGTGGTAGTGGCGACAACAGGACGGGCGCGCGCGGCGGATGCGATGTCGACCGACGTGGGAGCGCTCCTGGAGAGAGTGAGGAAGCTGCGCAGCGCGGCTGTGTCGGCTGTGGAGTCTCCACCGCCATCGCCGCATCGCGCGCCACCATCGCCGCTGCGGGCGCCGCTGGCGCCGGTGCCGGCCGCCAGCAGCGCCAGCCTCAGCCCCGCCGCGCAGTCGCGTGCGCGCGTGGAGGCGGCGCTCGCAGCCCGTGCTGCCACGAAGAAGGCAGAGGCACCTGCGGAGGCGGAGCTGCGTGCCTCGGCAGACGCCGCAGCAGCGTCGCATGCACGCGTTGATGCGGCGCTCGCCGCACGGGCGGCGGCGCGGCGTGTCGCGCAGACGACGTTCACAGCCGCGCCACCCCGGCGCGATCCCAACGCGTCGCGGCAGCCCGAAGCGAGCTTTGCGATTGTTGCGCCAAGACACCGACCTCCATCCGCTGGATCCCGCCCGCGATCCGTGCCGGCGCCCGCGCCGAGCAAGGCGCTGCTGCGCCTCGTCCAGGCGGAACCCGCGCATACCAGCAGCAGCGGAGGTGAAGAGGAGCTGCTCGCAATGGAGTGGTCCGAGGTAGTCAAAGCGAATGGTGACGAGCGCGCTTGGGCCGCGATTGGCAATGGCGTGTACGACTTGTCCGCTCCGTCGTCGAACGCGGCCGTACTGTCGCTTGCACCTGGCGCAGTCGAGGGGCTGCAGCGATACGCTGGCGGCGATGCCACATCCGCATTTCTCGAATACACGCGCGGCGCGGAGGAGGCGGGTGTGGCCGAGGCTCTGCGCGGCATGCGTTGTGTGGGTCGACTTGTAGCGCCGCGCGCGGGGGCTGGTGGCTTTGCAGTCGCGCAGCGCACGCTCGGCGCTACTGCGCGCGCGCTCGCTGCGCTGGAGAACGACCAGGCCGTGAGCACAAGAGGCGGCACGAAACGCTCCCATGACACCGACTCGGCGCTTGCAACACATCGGCGGCTCTTGGCCGCCCTTCGGTCGCCGCTTTTCACGCACGACCTTGCGTGCGTGCACGTCTCGCTGATGGCCCCAGACCCCCCGACGGCGCACATCGACATCCTCACCTTGATTCAACGTTCCACTGCGGGCCTGCCGGCTGATCCTGCGCGCGCGCGCCCGCATGACGTGGTTGCGGCGCTTGCGGCCGGAGCACGCCTCCTGGCTGATACCAAGCGCGCGCTTGTGGAGGCCCTCTGCTCTCTTGAAGCTGCCGGCGCAGGCGAGAGCCGACGCGACGGCACACGAACGGCGAGGCGCCGCCGTGGGGCAGCGCTCGCGCGCGCGTGCCGCGAACTCGAGCGCGTCCCGGCCATCGTTGAGGCAGGCGTGGCAGACATCATGCGCGCGATGCGCCCGCCGACGAAGGTGGCAGAGCAGGAGGGCACGGCGCGCGAGGGCACGGAGCAAGAGGGCTCGGCGCGCGAGGGCACGGAGCAGGGGCGCCCGCGGCAACAGAGAGCACACGCCACTCAGAGAGCGCGAGGGCAGCGAAAAAGCCAAAAACACCAACACAAGCAGCGTGTGCCGCGACTGACGAAGCTAGAGGGGATCGTGCGGCTGGTGGCCCATGCGTTGGACAAAGCAGAGGCGCGCGCTCGTGGCGGCCCACACTCGGCTGCTCTGAGCGTGCTCGGCCGGTCGGAAACGAGTGCGAATGACGGACTCGAACGTGACACGGAAGTGCTCTTCGCGGCGTGCGGCACGCTCGAGACCGCCGCGCCGGGGGCGCTGCGGCGCAGGCTGGGCCCGTTCGGAGCCGAGGCAGCTAGCCGCGTGGCGGATCGCGCGCAACTACGCGCGCTCTGGGACTCCCTTGACACTCGAGGCAACGGCACGCCCACGCGTGCCGCTGTCGGCGCGCGTCTAGCGGCGGGTGGCACGTTGAGTCGCCGTGCCGAGGACGCGCTAGGCTTCACCTACCGTCGCTTTGGCGTGCTCGACACAGCTGCGCGCGCGGCCGGTGTGCCTCTTTGGGACGCTTTCTTCGCTGCGTACGCGCGCGAGCCGCGAGAGCGCGCCGCGCGAGCCGTGCAGCGCTCCTTCCGTGGCGCGCGACCACGGCGGCGAGCGCGGGCGCTCTTCTGAGGCGCACGGGCGGACGATGCAAGCTCGGGCAGTCGCGGGGCTCCGGGGGGTGGGAGCGTCAAAAGTTGTCGCAATCGTTCTTATTTATTATTGTCCCCTCGCACGTTGCCGCGTGCCCGTCGATGTCACCTGAGAGGTATGCGCCCCGCGCGCCGCGTGTCGTCGAACAGCCTGCTTACGTCACCGGCGCGTGCAGTGAGTGCCGCGCGGGCGCGCCGCAATCCCTCGCCGTACACTGGATCTGTGTTCGCGCGCATCGCTTCCAGCCGAACACGTGCAAGACTGGCGTCCTCCGGCAGCCGCGCGCGCGACGCGCGCTTCTCCAGCCACAGCGAGCAGAGCAGCTCGCAAAGCCCCTCCTCATCCACGGCCGCCAACGCGGGAAAGTGCGACGTGAACATGTGCACATGGCCCAATTCGTGCGCAAACACGGCTGCGGCGTGCTCGGTGGTAAGGCCCTCCCAGAGGTACACGCAGCGCACGCGCTGCGTGCATCGGGAGGTCGCATGCCGTCGCAAGCGTCGGCGCCGATGCGCGTCGTCAGCATGACGAGAGGAGGCAAAGACAAGGCGTCCAAAAGGCACGCGCGACGCGCGCGATGCGCACTTGGGCCAACGTGCGTGCCTCACCTTGACTACCACCACACCGCCCTCTCGCTCGGACTGCGTCACCGTGAGACCAAGGCACGGCGCAGGGACAACACTCGGAGCGTCATGGCCAGAGCCCGCGTACGAGAACCCACGGGTGTGCTGCCGTTCGCGCGCGCTTGTCGCAGTGACGTCGAGCGCGTCGCCGCCAAAGAGCCCGACCCCCCTGCGCCCGGGCGAGTGGTTCGTGAGCAGAGAAGTTTGTCGCGTGCGACCGGGTGCGTGGAGGCGCTTGGAATGCGCGAAGCTTCCCGCCAAGCGCTCGGGTGCGCTTCCGTCTCCGAGTTTCGTGAGCGGCGCGCGGCCGTGGCCCGACGCAGAGACGGTGCCGCCGCTGGCATGCTTTCGCATCAGCTCCGCGAGCGTGTCGAGCGATACCAACTCGACTGGCGCTGCCTGAACCATTGCGACGCCTGTGCTACCGCCGCCGCTCCCCGCGCGCACATCGTCCTGTGCGCACTCGAACGATGTGCACATGCTGAGCCCCACCTCCTCGGTGAGGAAAGCTAGGGCGTTGTGGACGACCTGTGCGAGCGATCGCGCGCGCTCCGCCCGCGGCATGTGCGCGAGCGCGCCTGCGACGCAGTGCTCGCAAAGCCGACGGCCGTCGTCGTGGGCATCGCCTCCCACCAGCGCACGCGCGCGCGCGCTGCCGCCACCACCATGGCCCGCCGCGGCGCCCCGCCCGCCCGCGTGAGGCGCGCCTGGCAGCGGCAGGAAGCGGCTGCAAGCAAAGCACTCGAAGGCGCGCCGCGCTCCGCTGGTCGTGTGGCGCACGCTCCCGGCCTCCTGCGGGCCAAAATCCCCGCTTGGAGCGCGCGCAGCGCGCTCCGCTCGGACGTGCTTGGCGCACGCCACCTGCCCCCAGCCGTTGCGCACGACCTTGCAGTTGACCAGCGGGCTGTCGCACACGGCGCAGCGCCGGGCGTGATTCGAGGCGTGGCAGCCCACGCACACTGGCGCGCCGGGCGCGCCCTGGGGCGCCGGGCGGCGCACGAAGGGCGTTGGCTCGCCTGTTCGCGCGTCGGTGCCGCTCAGGAGCGCGCCGCAGTCCGCACAGCGGAAATGCGATGGCTTCCACGCGCCCCCGAGCGCGAGCACGCGCTCGCCGGGCACCGGCTCGTCGCAGCCGCATGCGCAGCGCGGCGCGAAGAGCTCCGCGTAGTCCTTGGCGCAGTACGGGAGCCCTCCGTGCCGCACGAAGCCCTTCTCCAGCGAGCGCCCGCAGTGGCTGCAGCGGAAGCACCCCCGGTGGTAGCGGCGGCCGCAGTCCACCAGGTAGCTCGTCCCTGGCTCGAAGGGCGCGCCGCAGCCGCTGCACGCGCCCGCGCCGGTGGGCGCCCCCGCGCTCATGCCGTCCGCGCCATAGGCTGGCTGGTCGCGCCGGGGGAACGCACCGCGATGGCCCGGCGCGGGCGCGCGCGCGCGCGTTCCCGGCGCCCGCTCTGGCTCTGGCTCTGATCCGGACCCCCCCTCCTCCTCCTCTCGATCGATCGAGGACGCGCCGCCGCTCCCGTGATTGCTACGAGCGCGGTGGCTGCCGCAGCGGCAGCGGCGGGCGGCGCAGAGCGGCGGGCCGCGTGGGACGGCCCTGGCAGCGGCGCACCCGTTCCGTTCCCGTTCTGGCCACAGCAGGGGGAACGGCGTTCCATTCCATTCCATTCCAGCCAGGGTTTATTTTTTTCCACTCCCCCTTTCCCGATTTCTTCCAAGGGAGGGAGTGCTTCGGTCCCGGATGTGAGGATCTTTCAAAGCTCAGAGTAGCTAGATGCTGCGAAAGAACCAACCATTTGGGGCTTCGTATGCTGAGCGGGGGAAGAGGGTGTGCGCCCCGCGTCACACGCGCAACGCGAGCGCTCGGGGAACGGCGCACCATCAAAACGCATTGGGGATCTGCGCGCATTTGTTTTGTTGCATGCGTGCCGTCAAGGGGGCGGGGGGGGGGGAGGATGGGCGCTCGGGTAGCGTGACACGTATGTGAGGTGGTGGTGGTTTTAAATGCGGCGAGCTGTCGACGGCAGCGCTGGGCGGCGGAGGCTGCGGGGGTGGCAGAGGGGGCGGAGGGGGCGGGGCGGCCGCAGCGGGGGGGGGTGCGCGCGTATGCACAAGAGAAAGAAAGGGAGGCGGCGGCCGCGATGGGCTTTAGCCGGAGCGAGGTGCTCGTTTACCTGCCCGCACTCGGCCTGCGGCTAGCACTCGCCACGTGCGCGTGGTGGGCGCTCGGCTGCCGCCTCGCTGGCGCAAAGAGCGCGCTCGCTGCCGCGCACCGCGGCGCGCCGCCCGCGGCCGCAGCCGCCGTGCGCACCGCCGCGTTCGGTTTCTTAGCGGTGTCGTGCGTAGCTGAGCAGCTAGGCAGCCTGGCGCAGGTGCCGGCGGAGATGCTGCACCCGCCGCCGCCGTTCTTCCAGGCGATGTACGCTCTGCCAGGGGCGGGCGCGCTGCTGGGCGCGCCCGCAGTGTTGGTGGCGCTTCATGCTGCAGGTGCGTCGCGGCGCCGCTCTTCGAGACGTGTGTGCGTCCGCGCGTGTGTGCGCGCGCAAAATAAGCCCCCCCTCCTCGGCGCCTCTGATGGGTGCGTTGGATGACATGGTGCTCCAGTATTCTGACACGGTCGGCCGATCGACGCACGCACGCACGCACGCACGCATTCACACACGCAAAAACGCACGTGCGCACGCGCGCACGCACACTCTATCACAAATCCAACCACGCACCGACACGCAAACGGACCGACTCTGCGAGCAGCGCTCATGGCGTGTGTCGCTGCGGCTGCCGGCTGGCGCTCGCGCTTGTCGCTTCCTGCCGCAACCATGCTCTACTTTGTGTTCGGCGGGCTCATCCGCGTGCCGTTCAAGTTCTTCCACGAGGGGCTCACACCCATGCTGATTGCTGCAGTCCTCGCATGTGACGCCGACGCAGCGGCTGCCACCTTCAGCGCGGATGCCCTCGCGCGGCGCGTGGCCGTGGGCGATCACAGCAACTGTGGGTATCGTGCTCGGCCCATCGCGAGCACGGAAGAGCTGCAGCGGCGCTGTGGATGGCTCAAGCTCGCCGCGGCGGCGCTTGTGGCGTGGCTGTACCTGGCAGCGGGCGTCAGCAAGCTGGTCAACGGCGGCCCTTTCTGGTTCGCCGCGGACAACATGCGTAACCTGCTGTTGCGCGACTCGTCCGAGCCCATGGGCTGGGACTGGGGCGTCGGGCCTTCCGTGAGCCGCCTGCCAGACGTGATACTCAACGTCATGGGACTGGGCGCGATGTGCGCCGAGCTAGGATACGTCCTTGTGCTAGTGCCGTGGCTGCCTGACATGGTGAGGCTCATCCTGCCGCTGGCCATGGCGGGCATGCACGTGGGCATCTTCTTCGCGCAGAACATCCTCTTTGGCGATATGCTCGTCCTCAACGCGCTGATGGTCTTCTTATTGTGGCTTGAGCGCAAAGAAGCAGCAGTGAAGGCTCATCGAGGCCATGTGGACCAGTCGAGCACAGAGGCGAAAGGTCGGAGCCTCTTTGCGGTCGAGGAGGACGCCGTGGAAAAGGTGGCGCAGGACACAGACGATCAGCTTCCGCACTCCGACGTTGAGCACGCGGTAGAAGTGGGGGATAGCGCGCGCAAGGGCAAAGGCAACTATGGGGCAGGATCGAAGCACGAGCATGCCGAAAAACCGGCGACGTTGGCGGCGCGCGCGCTTTTCTGGATGCTGCTGGCGCTCGGTGCCTCGGCGGCCGTCGGCTTGGAGGCGTACCCGCTGACGAGCGTGCAGATGTACAGCTTCAAGGATGTGAGCGGCACGGTCTTGTACCATGAGCTGCTAGAGATGCCGGGCGAGGTCAAGTCGCGGCCCGAGGAGTCGGTGGCCATCCTCAAAGACGGCCGCTACCGTCGCGCGCTCCGCTCTTGCTTTGAGGATGGCAGCGGCGAGGCTGCAGTACGCGGCACTGAGAGGGACGGTACGGACGGCGGCGGCGCCGAGTGCCGTGCACTGCTGGAGCTAGCAGCGCGCACCTCGCAGAGCCACGGCACGACCTGGGTCGAGGCGAGGCAAGTCCGGTGGGTCTTCCGCTCCGATCCCTACGGTGACAATCGCGAGATAGTGGCGCGCCGAATCCAACATACACACACACAGTAACACTATCATTCTCAGCAGCGCTACGAACAGAAAAGGATAGACATACAGTAATTCATTTTTATTTTATTTTCATCAAGACTTCGCTTTTCACCTCCCTGGCTCCCTGCACAGCTCTTTCGAGGCGAAGTCGGCACCAAAAAAAAACTCCCACGGGCGTGCGTTTCTCGAACCCTCTCTGGCTGCAACTCCCTCCTGAAAAGCTGACTGATGAAGATGAGACCCTTTGTGTCCGACCGACGTTTTGATTTACGAGGCCTCACCCGCCCGGCCCCGCTGCGAGCGCCGATCCCCGGGTTCGACTGGGGCGGGGCGCGGGCGCGCGCCGCGCGGGGCGGCCAC